>VWZZ01006966.1:21771-35675 GCA_013399095.1 Psophia crepitans
TGGCAACCGCCCGGCCTGGGGCTGCGGCGGGGGAGGGGGCCCCCCGGGGCAGCGGAGCGCGGCTGGGCCGCACCGGCACCCAGGCGTTCGCCCAGCGGGCCGGCCCGGGTTACTGGGGCGTCGTGTGGCTGGAAGGGCCTGGGCAGTGCCCGTGCGCGCCGGCAGGCTGCAGGGCAAGGCAGCGGGGACAGGGCCCTGGTCCCCTTCTGCTGCCCCAGCTCAGCTCGGAGGTGTCGGTGCCTGAGGAAGGGGGGCTGTACTTTCTTTTGGATTTGGGTTTGGTGTTTTTTTGGTACTTCACCTGGTTTTTTGTACTTACTTTTGCTTTGCTGCTGCACGGCAAGATAACTGCCCAGATACATCCTACCTGTGTCCTTGCAGGAGCCATTCCCGCCCACTACCCTCCACCGATCCTGGGACAGCCCTGGTGTGTCACCGTAGGCTAACTGATGCACCGCGGTTCGTATCCCCTCAGCGCAGCCAAAGCCATAAGCAAACGCTTCAGGAAGAGCAGGAGGAGGCCAAGCAGGTGTGGTTACTGTGCCTCGCGGTCTCCCTCAGCACCCTTGCAGCTCCACAGTCCAACCAGCCCCGAGCGTTTCCCGGGCCTGATGTGTTTGTGCAGGCAGTAACCACCCATCCATCTTTCTGCTTGTCCAGGCTTTCCCAGGCCGCTGCAGAGCCCATCGCCTGACGTCGTGTTTCACAGCTCTGCTGCCTGTCGCAGGAAGAACCACTCTGGGGTCTCCCTTGAGCCTGGCTCTAGTGATTTCCTCTGATGGCCTTTAATGCTTTTAGTGCCGCTTCATCCCAACCTATAAATAACCTTAACGCTGCGGGATGTACTTCTACTCCCAAACGGAGAATCCAAGGAGAAACAAATGATTTCTAATGTTGAAACTCAACAGCAAAGTGTCATATAATGCGATTGCTGTTGCATTTGTGTTTCAAATAACTCAAAAGTCTACACAGAGGGTGGGGAACAAGACTCGTAGATGGGCATTTCAAAGACGCAACCACCCTTCACAAATTTCTGATGTAGACTGGAGAGGTTCAATTTCTCCAGCACGATGTGTTTCTGCCCTTATGTCTGCTGCACAGAAGCGTATCAGTAAAGGAAATCTGTCAAAAAGCAGACATAAAGCTTTTCTGAGATACCAAGGAGGACCACTTAAAGGACAAACCATGAGGCTCCTGCCAACAGACAAGCAGTCTGTGTGCTGAAGGTGTTACCAGGGGCAGTCTCAAGGGACTGGGAACACTTCTGCTTAGCAGCGTGACTGCAGAATGTCGGTGCAGGGAGCTGTAAGTGCCAGCACCGAGGCAGGCAAGGAAGGAGTCTCATCTTTTTCCCCCTGAATGGCTTCAGTGCTGCTGAAATGCTGCTAAACTCAAAAGCTCTGGTTTGTTTCTTCATGTGTTATTCAACTGTAGCAGTGGCAGACTGTAAGGGCTCCAGCACACCAACCTTTGCGTTTTGGCTGCACATCATCAAAGCCTGCCCCACTGTGAGTTGGGCACCACACTGGCTTTTCAGTTAACTTCAGGGGACACTAGTGCTTTGCTCTAAAAAGTCCTCTACTGTGTCACTCCATGTGTCTTAGGGTAGGATGCCAGATCTCTTACCTCCTCTGCATTCATCAGTGCCTCAGAGCTTTTCATTAGCAAAAGATCGGCTCAGGGGTCCCTGAGCTGTTCCGATGCCTTTCCTTTCCCATCTTCTTTTGCCACCACATTGCAAATGAAAACTCTTAAACTGTGCATAAGCTGAGCTAATCTCTGCCATAACCACACAATCCTGTCATGACTGCTCTCCGCCCTTTGCTGGGCCCCATTGCTCTGCCTGTCCTAATTTAAAAATTAAAGCCTTTGACGCCGTGATTATCACCCACTGTGTCACACAGCACCTGGTACAGCAAGTCCCTATCTTGCCCACAGCTTGTAAATGCTGCCATAATACAGAAATCATCTCATCAGGGCTGGATGATGTCACACACATTTTGAAATCATAGTAATGTGTTATTAGCAAGCATGGCAATCGAGTAAGCATCTTGTAGCTAGGATGAGATATCCTACTACCAGCAGTAACTGTGAAGGCTAGAATTATCACAGATGCTATGAACTCCCTCCAAGTCTGAGATCTAATTACATGCAAGTGTTTTACTAGTCTTTATCTAATCAAAAGAGATCATTTATATAACTCCCTATTCTCAAATACAGCGGTTACTTCTGTGTCTGTCCATCGCCTCCTTTCTATTTCAAATAGACTGGAGAAGGACCACGCCATTACTGTGAAGCTTTTGCAAGGTAGAATTACCCTCTTATAAATTATGCTTACTCCTTGAAATCAACTTCCTTATGTTTGCCCAGCTGAAGTGACACTCCCCACATGCATCTTTCTCTGTTATTTTTTCTAGTTCTTCTGCTGGACATTGTTATCGTAAATACAGAAATAGTTTCGTGACAAAAACACTGCAATAGAAAGATTAAAAAAAACCCCACCACTTCCTGTGCTCAATCTCTTAAACATGAACGATCTTTCCAGGCCACAAAAGGGAATGCCAGGTTCACAAATACTTAACTACAGCAAAGCCCCAAATCCTGTTGTAGCAGATTGGATCTAAATTCTGCAGCTGACAGCAGGCTCTGGCAGCACAGGCAGTACACTCTATCAGCACTGTATTTTTTTAATGGAGAATTTTACTGAATGAAAGAAGAAAAATACACCGCAGTGAGCACACTACAGTAACCTGCACGCACAATAAACCCATACACCTTTCTGAACAAAGACTGAGGTCCTCTGCAGGCTCAGGAAGGAGGCACTTCTGCCAAGTCCAAAGTGATACCCAATTTTCACTCCCTGCAGAGCATGAGTTAATTTTCTGTGGCTACTCAGACCCCAGCCATTTGTCTTTACTGACCTGCTGTTGGATAGGAAAGCAATAAACGGGTGATCCTCTGCTCACTGCAACTTGCCAGCTGTTTTATACTTGCCTATTTGCTAGTTTCCCTGCTCAGAGAGCGATATTGTGGATATATTTGTGGTCTAAGCAAACTCTCTTTTCTTCTTCTTCTCTTCTTGTTCTTCTGCCTTTTTTGGGTTTAATATTTCTGCCACTGGAGAAGGGGTCAAGCTGAAACTTGGCGTATAGCAAACTCACGTGGGCTTTATTTTAAATCAAAAGTTTTGGATCTGTTAAAACCATTTTTCTGTTATGCAACTGACAAAAAAAAGATCACCTCACACCTGTTTTTTTGGGGCTAAGCTCTATAGGCAAGATAAAAAAAAAACTTTTAATTTACCCTGTGACATTTGGCAGGAACTGAGTGCTGAATAAAGACTAAGCAGCTGATTGATATTCTGGTACCAGGAAGCAGCCCTCAGATTTGTCTGTAAAGGTAACAGGCTACTGAACTGTCTCTCACTGGTATTTCTGCTCTACTAATAAAATCTAACATCTGCAGAACAGCTTGGAGATCACAGGATCTTTTTCACAGCACTGCCCAGTGTCTTACCTGTGTGTGGGAGCCATTTCAATAACCTCCTGAAATGTAGCTTTCTCTGGAGGGGATCACAGACGATAATCAGCGCAGTAGCTGAAGAACACCACATACGTGCACTGAAACTTGCAGGGAAACAGCCTGCAGTCCTCTCCGTTATATGTAAACCAGAATATTAGTTTTAATGCTCCAGAATGCTCAGATAGGATGATACCTGTGAAATTTTAAAGGTCCAAGAATGGATAGGACTTCTGCAGCTGCAGGGTGGTGAAGTGAACAGGGCATCGAGGGGGAGCAGCTCCCACTGAAGAACCAGCCCAACTTCAGGCTGCAGATTATGGCATCTTCTTTCCCATGTGCCCACTTTGGCTTTTCCTAAAAATTGGTGACATCTGGAAGTGACAGTGGTCTGGTAATTTAAGGCATTAACTGATGGCTTCATTTTAATTCCCTCATGAATCAGAGACACTTCAACCATTCTGTTCAACCTGCACCATATCACTGAAGTCCCTGTACTTTCGGCATGCTCAGGAGCTCTCTGCAGCCATTTAGCTTTCCTCCCTGCATAGCATGGGGCCTTGGGTGGGGTTTAGTCTTTGTGCCTCAATTCTCCGTCCACAAAATGAAGGTTGTGGTTATTCTTTAAAGAAGGAGGCATTAAAGATAAGGAGTGTCCTGATTATAAATACATAACCATTTAAGACAGGTAGGACAAAGAGATTTGCCACCTTTTAGATTATAAATCCATGTTCAAAAGGCTGGAGAGGCGAGCACCACCCTTTCATCTCAGGAAAAAAACCCTCTGCATAAGAGGGCAGCTTCCATGGGAACTGAGCTTTCAATTACAGCTGCTCTGCAGAAAACTCTTTCAACCACTCATGCTAGAGTCGATAGAACTGAACCCATTTCTCATGCTATTATCCCAAGTATCCTAAACACAGCATTTCTTGTTCATATTGGGGCACTTTGTGCTTGAGCAACAGTGGGATTGCACTGCATGCTACACCCAGGGCTACACGTGTGCAGCGTGGGGTCTCTGTTTGTCTGAGCAGTGAGCAGCAAAGCTGGCAACACATCAGCTGTGTAAATACAGACCTGACAGGGTGTATCTCCCTGGGATCTGATCATCTCGGATCTTGCTGCACACTAGGACTGGTGCTTTCTGCTAGTGACCCCTCACTTGGCCAACATGGACTGCTGGCACGATTGCTGCTCCCACAAAAGCAGATGTTGTAACATTTCCATGAGCTGAAGGATGTTCAGGTGCCCTGAAGGCCTCTGCCTTAGACTGAGGTCATCTTCCTGATCAGCAGAAATACTGTCCTTTAAGTGACATGTATTCTTGGCTGTGTTTTGTCCTTAGCTATCTCCCCCTTGACACATACCTGCCATCCGGTAGTCAGGAGCTTAGGGACGTGGGGATGCAGGACTGAAGAGATGCCTGGGTCTGTCCCTACAGTCACACAGCCCCTCTTCCCCAGCCCTGTCCCTTTCACAGACAGGTAGGGGTTTGCTCTGGTACTTCACAGGAGCCACTCAGCATCCACTGTTTCAAACATATTTACGTTCTTCCTACTCCTGCCAACTTCACCTTTCAGCTTCAGTAGTGTTTCTGTCTTCCTAGTATTTACCCATAAGGTGCATCCATAGACAGCAGTCTCATTCCCTCCCTAATTTTGCTTTGCCAGACTTACGAAGGACATCTTTTCCAGGTAGTCCAGGGATCACTGGCTCTGTATGATTTCTGTTTTGCAGCTTTTTCTGTTTAACACTTCTCAAGTATGGATCACATACATTGTGCACAGCAGGTCACATCAGGATCAGGCCGGTATTTCCTGAGGCTGATGCCTCTGATTAGCTACACAGATCTATGCAATCCTGTGAGTTGACCACCTTCTGATGTGGTGGGAACAGGTGACACCCATTCTGCTATTCCATAGTCCACTATGGTTGGATTCATATTTAAAGTGAGCCGTGGCTTCTCTGTTACAAAGGGGGAGAATAACTATTATATTTTAAATAATGTATTTTGCCTTTCCAAGATGAGTCACTTTTAACTTGGCAAGGTGCAAAACCCCTCACCTGAGCCAGGCTTTTTTCCTGCCTTACAGCTGTGTCTTCAGTTTTTATTGTGTTCACATTAACAGACATTTGAGGAGTGCAGAAGGTTATTCTTCAATAGAGAAGCCTAGGGGGATAGCTTTTCTCTTGCTTTTGTGGGTTTTATTCATTGAAGGGGAACATTTGTCGGAGCTGTTTGTCAAAGTTAGGGAAAACTTGTTGGCGAATATAGACGAAGTGATGGGCTCTGAGGAAGAATCATCATGAGATCGCAAAGGACTCTTTTGTCTGCTTGACCTGCTTCACCATCCCAAGAACACAGTCAAAAGTCACAGAGTCAGTCACCTTCTAGCAAAGAGCATCACAGGCGTAAGGGAAATTGTGTTACCCTTGGGAATACTGCCCAGTTTCTCCCCCGGTGTGATTTCCTATCATAGTGTATCTGTTAGCTGAGAGCAGCAGGGGGGGAAGGTGGGCTTCTACATGAAAACAAAGACTGCCTCGGCAAGACCCACGAAGAGCATGGGAGTGTATTTAACTGTATTTACGAGCAGCATGGGTTTTGTCAGAGGGTTTTTATAGCGCTCTTGTAAAATTACTTTCTAGAGGAGAAAGTATGTTGCAAGGAAAGGCCAGCTTCCCACAGTTCAGCAGAGCCACCAACCCTCTAAAAATGGCCAAGTGACTGACATTTCCCGTGCGAACAGGCTGTTTAACCTTCCAGCTAAGTTGTTCCATAGGCGCCGGAGCGCAAGCAGCGTGCGTGTGTACCGTGCCTGCCTGCCAGGTGAAGAACAGGGGGAGAGCGGGCAGGCTGGCCCTCCCCCAGGCACACACATCAGGCTTTCAGAGCTGCGATAGCAGAATAAAAGCCCTGTTGTGAACACCTTCTGCCACCAGACTCCTCAGAGGGCTGTGCAGAAAGCAAGTATTTCGCAACTCTGTCCTCCCTGGCTCACCCAGGAGTCTCTCTAGTTCACATTCTGACTCCACCTTTTTGTCCCGTTTTCCAAACGATTTAGAAAAAACCTTTTCCCAAGAGTTTAAAATGCGAAGATAAGATTATCCATTTCATTAAATGCCCGTGCAACGTCTAGCACTCTGCTGCTGATGGCTGCAGTTTAACACAAGCATAATTAATAATTAGGAAGCTCTCACAGTCCAGGTGGTAATTTTTCACATTTCTTCCTCGAATCACCTTTTGTAAACAATGAATATAAAAATTAAGGACTCTCCAGGTTTTACTTACTTGTGTCTACAGTACAGCTGTGGGGCACAGTTTCCTTAATAACAGCAAGCTGGAGGTGAAGCTAAGCCACAGAAGATGTAGCATTACAGCCTGAAAGCTGTCATTTTCATGGACCATAACTCTTTATTACCAATATGTGTGTGTTGCTGAGCTTCACATTGTATCCCTGGTGCTAAGTCTGAGAGGATGGGTTTTGAAAGAGTGAAAAATAGAAGATCCTCCTGGAACCTTCCCCACAAACACCTTGAGTAATGCCTGTTTGAACAGGATGAGCATCATTTAGGGACTATTTCTCTATAATATTTACTGCATCTTTGAATGAAATAAGTAGATAAAAAGCAAACACACCAGCAAATTTCAAAACTGTAGCTAACAGTCCCAGATCTTCTTTGTTTCTTGGGCTGGGTTATTATCATTTTATGCTGCAAGCAGAACAGTGACTCTTCACGAGCTCTTTGAGTCTCTCCCAAAAGTCGAGAATAAAAAGAAATAAAACAAAAAAGGAGGAAAATACTGCTCTTCCAACTTTCTTTTCTATCATCAAACAATAAAAAAGGGCAACAAGCCTTTGCTCCATGCTAATGGAAACCCAACCCAGCTGGTTGCGTAAAGTTGCTTAGGAAAATCAGCAAAGGTTGGAGAGAAATAGCCTGGCACAGATACTGTTGTTTAAACACTGGGGCTGTGATAAGGGGTCTGCAAGGATCCTGCCACGGTTGACGTTTGCCTTGGCAGCAAGCTGCAAAAGCTGAGGAGTGAGAAGTCCCCAGTTAGTAGATTATAACTGCCAGCCCCATGGGGATTTCTTGTGTGGGTCACTGGGCAAGCCCTGAGCTTTGCTGTAATGCCTGGTACCCTTTGTAATGCAGCATGATAGAGCAGCCAGCCCTCACCTCACCTGGGAGACTTGTCCAAACCCACTCAAAGGGAAGGACCAGGAACCACCAACACTTTCAGCCCCCCATCTGCACCCTGAACAATGCCTGAATTACCCCAGGGCTGTCATTTCCCTCCCTCCTTCTCTTCTTTCTCATCTCTTCCCATCCTCCTGAGAAGGGCTTAGCTGAAGCATCTCTCAGAGCCTACAACCAGAGCATGGCTGCAGGCAATGCCTTTAACTCCTGCCCAACACCGGCATAAGTTTGCCAGGTCTTGTCTTCAGCAAGTAACTGGTGTTTCTCACTGAGGAAAGGGACACAAAAGCAAAACAATCCCAGAGAAAAAGACAGCGACAAAGCAGTGCCACTGAGATCAGGTCAGGTGCAGCCATGGAAAGCGAGTTGGTGTAGGAGAGGCTGGAGAGCAGCTCAGGTCTAGCCCCCCACCACCTATGGGAAATTAACTTTCCTGGTCTGCTGAAATGCCATTCCCTCTCCCCATTTGTGCAGGGTCTCACATGGGAGCACTGAAACTTCACAGCCTGTCATGACATGCATCAGTGCAAGGATCATGACAGGCATGCTCAGCAGAAGATTAAGTTAGGGCCCACATACCTAGACCAAAACCTGCTGCTGCCAATTAGTAGCTGGCATGTCTAAGACCTGCCAGGAGACAGAACTGGGTGTCTAACTTCTGGAAATAAGAAGCCATGAAGAAGCAACCTACCTGAAATGATATTTTCTTAGACTGGAGTATTTTTAGGCAGTATCAGGCATGCTCTCTGCCCCTTTACACCATCCACTAAGCATATAAAGCCAAGATCCCAAGTGCGTGCACTCATCAGAGACCCTGCAACCCTTTCCTTAGGGTGCTGCTCTTAGCCCCAGCATCCTGGCCAAATTCCAGTTGGGTAATTAGACCATGATTAGGTAACTGTTTGCATATGCCATTCCTCTTCTGCAGGGAGACTAACTCTAAATTATTTGATACTTTTAGGACTTCTAGTCATTAGCAGGGCTGTTTTCCTTACCAGTGGGAGACTAAATGCTGTCAGAGCTTTGGGAATGCCAGCTGCACATGGCTTGACTGTTGGATGGGTATTGCCTGAGTGGCTTGGATGTTGCCTACCATAGTCAGAGGTCCTCCTGCCATTTGGGGAGATGCTGATGTGGGCCTGCTCAAAGAGCTGAGGTGTGAACAGTAAGACCCCTAACTGGGAAAATGAACCCAGTGTCATTGTTATGCTTAGTGGGTGGGAAAGAAACAGATTGGCAGAGTCATTTACATGTGCTAGAGATCATTCTGTGGTTTGCACATTGAAATTCTTAATGGCACTCATTACAAGGTGTTTGCTTCCAAATGCTGTTTGCTTTCATGTTCAGAGCTACATGCATTAACACAGAAAATTCTGCTTGGAAAAATGTTGAGTGCTGGCAGCCACAAATATCTAGAAAAAGTCAGCATCCAAAATGCAGGAAATGTTAGACAGATACAACAATTTTGCCCTGTCTTTTGATCCTTAATTGCCAGCCATTTATCTCCCATGGGGTATTTGCATATATACACACAAAACTGCTGATGACTCACGAAGGTAATGGTTTTTGCTTCTATCACAAGGTCTTTCATCCGTTATCTGCCTGTTCCCCTACCCAGCAATTCCTCTCTAGTCTACAGCTCTCAGCCAGCCAAATATCACCTCCTGTTCCCATCTGGTGACATCTGCGCTGTCTTTTGCATTCAGAAGCTCCGTAAAGCCAAGTCTTGGCTGACACATTCACAGGGAAAAGCCCGATTCCTCAGGTTGATTACAGCATGCAGTATCCATGGCAAGCTTGACCACAAAAAGCCAGATATTCTGGCACCAAGACCGCCTACAGAGACAACACAGATGTAGAAGAAAAACATCCCTATCTGAATGCACCTTCCCATAAAACAGCCAAGTTTCTCTAGATGTCTCCTGTGAAACAACCAGGCAGCCCAACTCCTGCTGTTGTGTGCAAAGATCTGCTGCATTCAGCAGCAATAAAGTGCATGTTTCCCTGCGGGATTTGGAGGTTTCAGTGCAGAGGCTGGAAGTATCGAGAAGCCTTGTAGGTCAAACCTAATGTATTCGCCTGGTTACTTGCAATCTGAGGATTTACCAGAAAACTCCCCCATTTTGGTGTTACTTAAGGAAAGTCTCTCCCTGTGGCCTCACCAACTTAGCACTGACACAGTGAGTTTCCACAGACCAAAATCTCTTACTGCAGGCTGCTGTGAAGGCAGCATGAATGCCCCTTAGGTGCTAAGTCTTAGTACTAATTACATGTGCATGTGGGGATGGAGGAGCGGGCATCTCTACCCAGACTCAGCTTTCTGGAAGGAAGAGCAGAGTTTTTCTTGCAGTTTCAGTGTGTGTTGGAGCATCAGCCAAACCATGAGCCCTTCCCAACAGCAGGGAAAAGGGAGCTGCGATGCGAGACAGAGTCTCTGGCTGGGAGCTGAGCCGGCAGCACACCTGGGAGTCGGCAGCGCACTTCAGGAGCAAGCCAAGACAAAGAAACTTTCCCTTTGCATACAGGGGTTTTTCAAAATTCATCCTTTGTACCTTCCTCCAAGGCCATCAGTATTGAATGGTCTCAGCATCCTCAATTCTACATTTTTGCGTGTTCATATGACCACACAGGCAGCTTTAGCTATTGCATGGAGGTGGGACATGCCAGTGCCTTGACCATGAAGCAAAAGCAGGAGGGGTCGCTTTTGCCTGGTACTGAGTTTGTGCAAGCCTGTACAATTGCTCTGCTCCCCTGCAAAGCTCCTGAGGACAAATTCTAGCCTCTTCTTGGTCCTGCTGCTGTCTTGATGCAGCATTAGAGAGTGAGCAGACACTTTGTGCTCCTTGATTTGTTATCACTGGGTCACAGAATGGTTTGAGTTGAAAGGGATCTCAAAGATCATCTAGTTCCATCCCTCCTGCCATGGGCAGGAACACCCTCCACTAGACCAGGGTGCCCAAAGCCCCATCCAACCTGGCCTTGAACACTGCCAGGGATCCAGGGGCAGCCACAGCTTCTCTGGGCACCCTGTGCCAGGGCCTCAACACCCTCACAGGGAAGGACTTCTGCCTAATATTGGATCTAAATCTCTCCTCTCTTAGTTTAAACCCATTCCCCTTTGTCCCATCACTCCCTGCCCTTGTAAACAGCCCCTCGACAGCTTTCCTGGAGCCCCTTCAGGTACTGGGAGGCTGCGATTAGGCCTCCCCAGAGCCTTCTCCTCTCCAGGCTGAACAAGCCCACATCTCTCAGCCTGTCCTCGTAGGAGAGGTGCTCCAGCCCTCTGATCAACTTTGTGGCCTCCTCTGGACTCGCTCCAGCACCTCCAGGTCTTTCCTGTACAGAGCTGGACGCAGCACTGCAGGGGGGCGGCAGAATCCCCTCCCTCGCCCTGCTGGCCACACTATTTCTGATGCAGCCCAGGACACAGTTGACCATGTTTTTCTTGTGGAGACCCCATTTTCCTTCATATACTGTGTTCTGTGTTCTCTCTGCTCATTCCTTCAGAGTGTCCTTTGGAGCGGGAATCCCCCTGGGCTTTCTGTGAAATTCCCTCTAGTTCAAGATTTACCTGGGCAAATACAGGTGTCCACAGCATGGGTGTCATCTCTGATCTCTTCCGACTGTGTCCCTCTTTAACATGCATACAAACACTTATTGGGAACTGTTCTCTTCACCCTCAAATATATATTCAAACTAGGTTAGATGCCCTGAAAAGCACCTATTTTTCTCCACTGACTGTAAAAGAAGCTCAGAGTAAGGAAAGTTTCAGATGAGTTTAATCTAGTGCTTTACCTCTGAACATGGGCAGAAGCTCTTCCACGTTAGGAACTCAGATATCTGCCTCTCTGTCTCAAACCTAGCTTTCTTTGTCCAAAATCAGCCTCAACATGCCACGATTTTCTCCTCACAGACCCACCTCATGGCCTCAAGCTCAACCTGGCCTGAACAAAGCTCTTCACATTCATCAAGTCATTCATCAAAAGCTCATTGTGGGGTACAAAATCATTATCCTGACAGTTTTTTAGGTCACAACCAGCACGCCCTTTTCAAACCAGGTCCCTCTCCACACCAAGGTCTGGCAGAGCCTTTCAGCAGAACACCTCTGACCTTTCCCCATTCCCTCGTAAGAAGGAACCCCATCAAAGCTCCCATCAGAGCTATTCTGAACTGTGCAGCAAAGGCCCTTTTCCCTGTCAAATGTTGGACCCATCTGGCTGACACAATGCTAAAGAGAAACCACATGAACCTGCTGTATTAGTCATACAATCCTCCCAGTTCTCCACTGTTCACTTGTCTTCGTCTGTAAGGTTTTCAACATCCCTCCACACTCATTTTGCAACGCTCCCTAAAGGTGAGCAGACTGGTTAGCTGAGCTAGTGTGCTCAGATCTGTGTTGGCTGACTTTGTTTTTTCCCCCAGTATCCCTTGGCGCTGTCTCTACCTACTGCTGTGCTTCTGATCTCAACCTCTCAGAGCCAGATTTGTCTTTTTATTGTGAGCTTGCACAACAGCCGCTGAGCTACAGCCCCTCTGGAGTGGGTTGTTTCTGCAATAACTCAGACCGCAAGGACTGAAATACACTCTTTGCCTGATTAAATCTGAATAGGGATTAGTAATGGAGGAGGAAAGGGCTGCAACTTTAATACATGAACATTATCCTCTTTTCTTCCCTCACCCATTTGGCAGCAAAGTGGATGCACTGCTGCAGAGCAGCACTTTTATGAGAGATACATGCACCTCCTGCTCCCCTGTGTGTTTATTCTGGCTGCAGCCAGCAGAGATAAAACTCCAGAGCCAGCCCTGTCAGGGTGAGAAGCCAGCTTCTGGAAATAGCTCATCCCTGTGGAGCATGTTCAGGTAGCACAGGTTCAGATGGATACCCCAAAAGTCACCAAGTGCCTCCCACTGCAGCACAGCCACCTGCACCCGAACGAGAGAGCTGTGATCTCTTACTGACCTGGCCCATGGGCTTTCATGTAGAAGAGCTTTGCTGATGGAAGCTAACTTGTTTGTGTCTTTCTGCACCGACAGCACGGATATGGTGGCCGAAGGACTCAACGGCATAAGCTACATTGGCAGGTGGCCTTTATCAGCACTAAGTCACGTTTGGGGTGTCTTTTTTTTTCCCCTCTGAAGTAAAATCAAATCAGCTTTGCTGGTGGGGTTTATTGTGGATCTTGGGTTTTTTTTAGATCTAAGTGTAAAAGATGTGGAGGCAGGTCCTCTGGTCTGCAAATGGCTGCAGGGATCTCAAAAGCACTTTCCATCCATTGCCCTCGCTGCCGGCATTGCTGCAGCATCCTTCATCAGCGCAGTGCAAAGCCCACAAGCGAGCGGGCTTTGCTGAGCCCCCAGCCACCCTCGTGCCTCTCCACCACGGCACCGGGCATCTGCACCCGGGCATCCCCCTGGGATGGGGGCAGCCGTGGTGCTCAGAGTTGGGCACCAAGACTCCTGCCTCCCCCGCAGCTATGACCTCGTTTGCCTGCACACCCGCCTGTGCTGAGCCGGCCAGACTCATCCGGGGAGCCCTGTGCGGGCAGCTGGCAGGGATTTTTACATCGTTTAATTCTCAATCCTCCCAAGAGCCTGGTGAGGGATTGAGAGTGTTCACCGAAATGAGGGGCGGGCACGGAGGGCAGAGCAGGGCACTGGGAGCTGAAGGAGTCCAGCAGGAGTGGTTTGTTCCCAAATGTTGCTGTGAGTGGGAGAAGCTAAGACAGAAATAATGACCTGAGTGAGGATTTCTCTGGCAGGCAAACCAGAGGCACAGCCAGATTCAGCAGCTCCCATCCTGCCTGTAAGCAGCATGCCAGAAACCTCAGGGAGGCTCCAGCGCCAGCAGAGGTGTCAGGAGATGAGCAGCTGTGCTTTGGGGAGGGAAGGTTTGTCCTCTCTGCTACCCGCCCTACCCCCCGCCCCGAGAGCAAGAGGTGCCTGTGCATCTGTGTATGGATGTGTCCTGCACGCGTCTGCACTTCTCAGCACAGAGAGTGGATGCACGCAGGTGGATGGAGAGCAGCCCTGAGGAGAAGCACTTGGGGGTGCTGGTTGATGAAAAGCTCAACATGAGCCGGCAGTGTGTGCTGGCAGCCCAGAAAGCCACCCGTGTCCTGGGCTGCATCAAAACCAGTGCGGCCAGCAGGGTGAGGGAGAGGATTCTACCCCTCTGCTCC
>VWZZ01006966.1:44587-82399 GCA_013399095.1 Psophia crepitans
CCAGGCTCATTTTATCTTATTATTTTGTTTTTTTTAAGCAAGGAGCATGGATTTTGCCGCTGCTGCGGGAAGCGCGTGGTAGAGGAACGCCGTGCTGTGCGTTAGCGCGTTTCACAAGTCACTTCCACTGGCTGCCTTTTTGAAAAGGTCTGGTTACGGCCCCATCCTCCTGTGCCGGAGCTGTGCCCGTTAGCCTTAGCACAGAGGGGAGGCTGGGACCTCGTGGAGAGGGCGGCTGGATTGAACCCTGGCACGGAGGAGAGTTGGCAAACCGGTAGCACGTGCAGAAGGTGAACAGGGTCTGGCAGGTGAAACGGGAGAAGGCCTCCAGTGTGACAGCATTGGAGTTGCTTTTGGCTGGGCTCTGCTTTAGAGAGGAGCTGAGAGCTGAAAGAATTGAGTCACCCTGCAAAGCCTCGTCACCGCCTTGTTTCACAGCAGCGATTCCCACCGTGCGGGTCTCAGCGTGAGTGAGCAGCGGGGCCCCGGTAGGGACTACATGTCCCGGCATGCAGCTCCCGCCGCGCAGCCCGGCCGCCTGCCTGGGCATCGCGGCAGGCTGGGATCTGCAGCCTCCTGGCAGCCCTGCCTGCGCTGAGGGCAGGGCCGCGGCAGGAGCCGGGTGGGCAGGGAGGTTTGCGTGGGTTCCCATCTGAGTGGGATGCTGCTGTCGTGGTGTCTCTTGCAGAGGGGACAGCGCCTGCGTTCGCTTCATCTGCGGCAGCTGCTCCCATAGCGTTATGCCAGGTTCCTGCTGGCTCTCGTGGGGCCTGAACATGTCCCTTCCCATGGACCCCGGGGTGGCCAGGACTTGTGGGGACAGCTGCGCCCTCTTGCCACCCCAGCCGCAGAGCTGTGGTCCTTGGGGAGCGAGGTCTGGCCTGCAAGCGGGGCAGGGCTGGGGCTGGGTCAGCACTGCCACTCGCCTTGTTTTTGTTCCCCACGTGGGAGGTTTCTTACCCACCGCCAGGAGAGCTGGTGGGGTCACCCCGCACTGACTTTGGGGACACTGCTATTCAAGGAACAGGTCACTGAGGGGCTCACCCACTCTGCTGCCTTTGCAGCAAGCTGGGCAGAGCATCTCTCGATGCTTGTTCTTCATGTCTGCCCACTGCACAAATGGACTTCAGGGAATAACATATCATTTTAATTTTACTGAAGGGGTTGCTGTTTCACTCCTGGTGGCTCCCTCCAAGGCAGATGAAGCCCCCAGTCCATACGTCCTCCCTCTGATGTGGTGCTGAGCATTCCCAGCCCCTGTTCCCTCAGCAGTTTCAGGTCTTCTGAGCGTACAGAGCAGGAAAGGAAGTTCCCTCCCTGGGTCTGAGGGATTTCTGCACCGCTGGCCTTCCTCCTTGCTGCCTGTTACCAGCTGCTTGCTCTGGCATGTTTCTGCACGGCCGCGCTGAGAGCAGAGGGCAGAGATGCCTGGACCTTCCTCACTGCTTCTGAGGCTCAGGGTGGTTCAAGGGGATAGTTACTGGTCTGGGTCTTGCAAGTCAATGACTCTCGACTTTTCCTGAGGCCTTTACCTGCCCTTATTGCTCTGGGCCTGCCCACGCTTGTCCCCTTCTGGATTTGGCAGACACCATTGTGTGCCGCGTGGAAGCGCGCAGTGCCTGGGGGCCAGGACGCCTCCTGGATGCAGAACAAGAAAACCTGTAGTTGGTAGGTGTGCAACTGCAGATGTGAAAGGAAAAAGTGAAGGCGTGTTGGTTAGAAAAACAGTGTCCTCAGCACACTGTCAATGGAGCTGTAATCAAATTATTGGCAGCTTCCATGGCTGGAGGAATTAATGAGTCAGGTTTGAAGCAGGACAGGTGTGAAGGGCAACACGGGAGAAATCCCGAAGGGAGCCATTTGGATGTTAACAGATGGCTTGTGGAGGGCGTCATTGCGGGTTACTTGGCAGTGAGAGGCTTCTGGGGGAGGGTTTTGCCTGATGCCTCACCACCACACATCACTACCAGGGTCCCCTTTCCTCCAGCGGGTTCTGTGGGTCCCTGTGTCCTGGTACTGCCATCGAGTGTTTCCGATCCTTCCGTCTGCAGCACTTTGCAGCTCTGGACCCTGTTTTCAGACCAGCTCTCTTCCTTTGTTTTACCATTTCGTTTTTGCTCCTGAGCAAGTGAGCCAGGGGAATATAACCCTTAGAGAACTTGGTTTCACAAAGTTTGAGGTTTGCTTTAAAAACTGTTTTCTTTGACTAGGAAGCATCCTTGCAAATCTTCATCCTCTCTCTGCCTTTGCTCCTGTCTTTCATAGCTTCACTTGCTTGGCCCTGTGAATGCCCAGCTGCCAATTAACATGTTTTCCCCCCATTTCTGTCAGTGTCCTCAGCTGGTTGTGAATCCTGAATGAAGAGCAGCTGAGCTCACATGCTCTGCATTTCAGAGAGCTTTTTCAGGACTGGCAGGTGGTTTGCAGTCATACTCGCCTGTGTTGTGGCCTGGACAAGCCCCCAGCTAAGCAGTGTGATGGCAGAACAATACTGGGATGGGAAACCTTCAAAGGAGTCCTGTGTACTGCAAAAAGTGCAGTTAGTGATTCAGCTAGAAGTGCTTTTTACTAACGAATCCATGTCCCAGGCCAGTGCTGATGTCAACCCTGTGATTCTTATTGTTCGAAGTGAACAAAGATGGAAAGACCTTTATGCAAGAGCTGAGGTGATAATCCACATCTCCTGGCCTCAGTCCATTTGGGGTAATTGTGTTCTTCCTGGGGAGTGTTTTCAACCTGTCCCTGTCAGATGCATTGCCATCGCTTCCTGTGCTGCAGCAGTATGTGGGTGGCAGTACTTCAGCCGTGTCCAAAGCAATTCGTGTTCACTGCTCAGGCTTGGAGCCTTTCGAGCCTTCTCTGGAAGACGGTGTGGTAGAGCAGGGAATTGGTGGAGGGCTGTAAATATATGTGTATTTACATATACACATGCTATGCTTCCTGGGGCTTGTTCTGCTTGTAAGCTCTCCAAAAACATAGCCCTGGTGACTAGCTGGTAGAGCTTCCATGTGGGACCTCTCCTGGGAGGCCAGTGCAGGTTGACCTGCTGGCTGTCTCAGTGATAGGAAGCAGAAACAACTGTTTTAAGGACTGATGAAACAACAGCCAGTGTGGGGGCGCCTCCCCACATCACAGTGTAAAAGTTGCATTTCTTGGTGACTGACAGCGTGGCTGTCCGCAGCGCTCTGCTTGCTGCGGCTCTGTTCGGAGCTGGGTTGCATAGCTGGTGGTACTGTAGGGTGATAGCCCATGCGGGAGGGCAGGCTGCGCAGCGGGGACTGCCCCTAAGCGGTTTGTGCTCATTGTGCCTGCAGCCGGGCGAAGGTCAGACCTGATTTTGGGGAGGCTGATGTTGTCCCATTTTTCAGGATCTGCTGGGCACGACGACCTAGCCCCCACACAGTGCGACCTCCAGTAGTCTGTAATTACAGCACTGGGAGCCCGGGGAGGAGCATCAAACAACGTCATTGTGACAGTGTTGGCAGGCTTCTCAGAGGTTTCTATTAAGCAGCCGTCGTTTTCCCCCTTCCTGTAGCCTGGGTAACGCTGCGGCGTTGGATTTGGCTTGGTCTGTCTGGGTTGTTGGGAGCAGTGTCTCCCCGCAGCAGAGTTTGGCTCTCCCTGCCCTGGCTCTGCGTCCCCATGGGGTGGTTTAGTGGGTGGCCTGCAGGGACCACAGCCAGAGCCTGTTGTGGAAGCTAAACCATATGCCAGCGCACCCACTGGAGTTCTGGCAGATCCTGTGTGGTGGAGGAACGTACAGCTGTGCGGGTGGAGAAGGACAGAGCCCAGGGCTTTACTTCCCACTGGAATTCGGGGAAGGGGGATGGTGGCAGCAACCTTAGCAACCCTCTCTGGAGAACCAACCGTGCCCCCACCCAGAATCACGCAGGGAACTGGGGTGATAACTGGAACCCCATGAGGGAGTCGAGCTGTAGCTGGAGGGTCAGCCTCAGTGCTGGTAACAAACGTGGTGGGAGCTGCTGGGCTGCTCGACGTCTCTCACTTCTGTGCATAGGCCACAAACTCCCGTGGCTTGGGAAAGCAATTGCTGCCTGCCCAGCATTCAGAAGGTCTTCTTGCGTGGGTGTTTCCCAGCTGAGCTGAATGTCTGTCTGTGCACTTGTCTTTCCAGGTGACCCAAGGCAGCTGGAATAAGCGACCTGAAGACCACAGTGCGGGTGCTGAGAGCTGCCTTTCTCATCTGCTGCAGCCCTACACCAAGGTTAGCAACTGTTCAGTCATCACCACTTTCTCTTCCTTCACCTAGGGCTGTGTGAAGAGGCTGGGGAACCCTGTGCTCTCCTCCCTTGGCCTGTAGGGACAGTTCTGTAGAGTAGGTGTCACTGGGTGAAGTGTTCTCACAGCCCAGGCTCTCTGGGTGCTCTTGCACCCACCTTGCTGGCGGTGTGGCGAAGGGAGCCTGGATGCCTGCAGCCAGTGCTGTTAAGACCGTTGAACCCTGCAGACAGTTGTTGGGAGCTGAAGGGCAGTGTGTTTTAAGCCCTTGGGAACTTGCAGTCTGTGCTACTTGCTGCGCTCGTCCTTCTGCATACCAGCAGCAGTGAGCGGGAGCGTTTCCCAGCTGCTGGTTTCTGCTGCTTGCTGTCCTTCACTTGAACAAATAGAGCTGTGACTTCACCCAGAGCTCGTGGCAGATGTGATCCTACTTTCTGTACAACCAGTTGAGCTCTGTCTGCATTTTCCCAGGATTACGTAGCTCAAGAAGGCCCTCAGCCGTGGTGTATGAGGCTTAGAGTGCCAGCGACGTGTTTCAGGAGGACTGGTAGCTTTTTCATTGCCCAGTCAAGAAGTGTGAAGGTCAGGCCCTTGCTCTGAGGTAACCAGCAGGCTGAGAGGGCTGTGGGCTTCCCATCCCTGTGCCTGCATGCTTGCGTGCCTGCCAGGCATCCAGCAGTGCCCGCCCTGCCTGCGCAGTGTGCTCTCACTGGGAAAGGAGCCCCCATGAGCACTGTGTCTCCGTGAGGGCAAACCGAGCCCTTCTCTCACCCCAGAGCTCAGGTACAATTCGGGCAGGAGAGGTTACGTGGGGAAGCTGCTGCTTAGGATGCCTGGCTGCCCAGGCTGCATGGCTCTTCCTCTGAAGTGTCTGCCAGGAAAGTTTGGGGCCAGTCCAGAGGCAGTTGGAGACTGGGACTCAGGCTGTCTTGTCCATCAGCCTGATGCTGAAGTGGTACCCACAGCGAGTGAGCACGGGTAGATTCACCTGGGAAGTGAAAAGGCAGGAAGGAAGGAAGGAAGAAGTCCTTTGCTCACATCAGTGCTGTGTGCTGTGGACTGCCAACTGCACGACATGGTGGCAGCAAACAGCCCCTTTATCTAGCGGAGTTGTGGCAATTGCCAATACCTGCTCTGTGCTGGGATCTTGTATCTCTCTTGGTGATGGAGGAGAGACATGTTAGGTGGCTAAGACCACAGAAAAGGTTTGCCCTTGGTTCTGCTGGAGCTACTTGCAGGTCCCAGTCCACTAAGCTCACATCATCCTCTCAGAGCTCCCCTGCCTTTTGGCAAGAGGCATTTTAACACAAGGTTCACCATGCGGGATCCACATTTCGCACACCACACACACGTCCACCTACCTTGCCAACCAAGTAGATTAATATTTCCAGGTACAGTAAATCTCCTGTATACACGTAATGCAGCAGCTTCTCACGTTATTTGGTCATAGCAGGAACCTCTTACTCTGGTTTAGATATCGTGTAACGCAGGTGATATCAGTGAACTTACATTCAGGCTGAATTCATCATGTTAGCTCAGGATAGCGCAGCTGGCAGTAATCTGGAAGCCAGTACAGCTTGCAGACCCTTGGACAGACTTACCGTGCCTCTGTTGGAAATGGGATGGAACGCTTTGCTGGTGAACCCAAAGACCCAGAAAAGTGGGGGTTGCGTTCTCAACAGAAAGTGGTCACCCTAGTGTTCTTCAGCCTGCTCTTGGCATGTGTGGCCTGCCACTGCCCCTTGGTCTGACCAGCTGATCTAGGAGTAGGTCTTCTTTCCACTGGAAATCCCAAGAAAACGCTACCCCCCCCTGTCTGAGATGGGGCCTTAGGTTCCTCGTGAGTATTGACACTGGAGTTATGCGAGGAATCCCCTCTCCCCTACCATCTCTGCTGAAAGTAGGTCGGGCATTCAAAGATCCTGTTCATGGGAGTGTTGGGACAGCTGGATCCTTGTTTGGTTCTTGCTGCTCCCAAGAATGGAGCAGACGATCATCTGCTGAGGCTAATTTTAGGTCTGTGAACATTGCCGGTGTCCCTCTGAGTTCCTATTCGTGTGTGATCTGGTGGCTCCTTGGTAAGTGCTATGTGAGAGTCCTGTATCCTCATGTGTGAAGGTTTTGCTGGGGCATAGTGTCCCAGGGATTAGGAAGAACTTTGAATTGCTCACTTACCTAAAGTGCGTAAACCATATCAGATGTACATGTGGCTCCTTTTTTTAGCCCTAGCACCAAGGACCCTTTGAACCTTGGTTTGTGGATGCCCACGCATTGTGCGGTGGGAAGTGGGGCTGCAGCTTTCCAGCCTTTCCCCGTTAAAACTGCGGCATCCCTCCTGTTGCAGCAGTCGGTTCCCGTTGTCTCAGGTGGGTGCATGCCTGCAGTGCAGAAAACAGTCTTCGGGAAGCCTCTGAGTGTGGAAATACAGCAAGGCCCACAGCCGGGTGAGATGAGAGCTCAGCTCTGGCCCTCTCTGTACAGCTGGATGGCTGCTTGGCATCTGCCACCACCATCCTCCAGCCCAGCGCAGGGTGAGGCCTCCTGGCCTCTCGCTTGTTTGTACACCCAAGACTTTTGGCCTCTCTGCACTTCTTGATTTCCACCTGCTCAGGTGATTTTTGTTTTTCAACAGTGCTGAGCTTAGTGCTGAGCTTAGTGCTGAGCTTTGCTAAGTTTCATGTTGAGGCAAGACGTGGCTCTGCAGTTTTGACCCATCTCTATTTTTAGCCCATGTGAGACATGTTTGATGGTATCAGAAGGAAGTTGCACGGTCTCCTGAGCTCCGTGACTCATCCTGGATCAGGACCGAGGTTTTGCGAGCTTCTATTGTAACCCCCAAGAAACGTAACCGGTTGTGGTGGGCCCTACTGGAGATGAGGACGGGCAGAGGTGGGAGGGAGGTGGAGCTCCTAGTAGTTCTTTTTTATCCATTCTTTTGAGTTGTTAAATTCATTCATTGAAAGATATTGGTGGGTATCATGCCTGAGCGTGGTTTGGCAGGGTCCTTTGTCTTCCCCTTGCATCTTGTGCCCCTCTGGGAGAGGTGAAATGGAGAGGAGCTCTGCTTACACGCTGGGTTGTGTAACTGTTTAGCAGCACGTAGCAACAGTAGACGAGTTTTTAGGGCAGGGAGTGAAGCAGGATCCTGTTCTTCGGTTCAAGCCACAGTGAGGTTCAGTGCAGCAGAACAGAACTGCCTGAAGTAGAAATGTGCTGGGACTGGAGAGCAGAGACTTAGGAGATGCCTGCCAGTCTGCAGCAAGAAGAGTCTGGGACCTCCATTTCCGTCAGGTCTGGTGCTGCCACAAGGTAGAAAGAGCTCATGGGGCTTTCTGACCTGCAGGCAGCTGTGTTGGGCTGGGCTGAGCAGGGGATGCTCCATGCTCACCACCATGGAGCAGGCAGTGTGGGACGGGTGATGATGCTGAGGCATCCCTGCCTGCCACAGCACAGCATGGAGTGCAGCTTGAGGGGCCGCTGCGCCCCTGGTCTGGCTGCCTGGCTCTCCTGCGTTGTGCCTTGGGATCGAGCGTGGTGGGGTGCGATGCACCCGGGTCTTCTGTAGGCAGCTTCCCTGCAAAGTAGGTGGGGACAATGGCTTGTGGGGGTGGGCTTCCACCTCTGCTCCCTTTTCCTTCCTTGGGATGATGAACATCCCTTTAAGGAGCATGTTGAGGCTTTTGGATATTGTGTAGTAGGCTTTACGTGTGGGGCAGCGGGGAGGGGACAGCAAGGCTTAGGGGAGCAGAGACAAAGGCGGGAGGCAGGGGGGCATGCTTGGGGGGATTGCTATGGCAACTCGCCGCTGGCAGCATCGCTGCACTGCGCTTTCCGCAGCACAGGGCGGAGGAGCAGCCAGGGCAAATGTGCAACCTGCCGCAGCCCTCAATGCAGCCCCGTCCCAGCTGTGCCACGGGCTCAGCCCTGCTCAGCTCCTGCATGACGAGCTGGTGTCTGGAGCCATCCTCCTTGGGCCGCAGCCTCTGGGTGCCAGACCAGGGGTGTTTTTTCCATTTTCTCCCCTCTTTTGCCCCTTGCTGGGGAATGGGCAGGCAGCGCCTGTTTGCAGACCTGTTCTGTTTAAAGCCTTGAGTTGCAGAGCAGGCCCAGCCAGAAAGAAACCAGTCTCCTGAGACCTCTCACTGTACCATGGAGGAAAGCAAGTCATTCTGCTGCCCTTGCTTATCCTCAGTTAATCAATGTAAGTGGCTCCAGCCATGCCTGCATCTTCCCAGGATGCCTGGCGCTCTACTGTGCCGTCCACCTCGCACAGCCAGTTTGCCTTGCTCCGGGGTATCTGTACTCTGAAGGAGAGCAGACGCTGTAGGGAGCCCTCTGATACGGTCTGAGACCATCCCTGGGGCAGGTAGAGGAGAGGTCAGGAAGCCAGCTCCAGCCTGGCCACAATGTGAGCGTGGTTGAGACCTGGCCTGTCATCCGTGATGTGCCTAAAGCCCTGGATGCCAGCCAGGGGGAAGGGACCGGCTGGCAGCAAGCGCAGCTCGCCCTTCTCAGCGCGGATGGCTGCGTGAGCTGTAAACCTCTCTCATTGCACCTCTCAAAGGTCACAATGAGGTATAATGCCCTGCCCACAGCCCTGTGCCCAGCCCAGAATAAGAGGGGAAGGAGCCTGCCCCACCTTCAGAGGATGCTCTGAGGTCGGATGTGTGGGACTGCCGTGGGGTGGCACATGCTGCTGTAGTGCCTGCGGCCAGAGTTCACTTGGGACTCGGGTGTTCAGGGAAAACTGGAGGGGAAGGGATGCCTGTTCGTGAGCTGCCCGAATGGCTCTGCGCTCGCAGATGTCACGATCCTTGCCTAGGCTGTGACCCCTCCGTCCGGGGTACAAAGCCTCAGAAATTCCCCTGAAAAACATATAAACATTTCCAATCTGCCACAGTATCCATCTCTGGTTTAGGGCAATTGTAAGATCTGTATAGACTGCCCAGCGCTGTCCAGTGCTACAGTTCCAGTCATTTTAAAACTCCCAAATACGTTAGACTTGTTTGTAAAATGTCCCCTGGACTCCAGACCGTAGTGTTCCCAAGGGAAACCAAACAAGGAGGTGGAAGCTGGAACGTGGAGCCCCTGGGAAAGCTGCTTGCCGCAGAGAGCGGCGCGCTTCCTTCCTCCTGCTTGTGACTGGCTCGTTCCCTTGTCAGAGGGGAACAGCTTGCTCTGCACTGGCAGCCAGAGCTTCCTTCCCGTGGAGGAGGCTGGGATGGGACACTGGTACCTGACACTGAAGGCAGTTTTCAGATCAGCAGTTCGAGCGCTGCTCCTCATGGATGTGACCTTCAGCACTTGGCGTGAGGTTGTGATGTATTACGGGTGTGGATGATGGTGCACCATGGTCAGAATCCATTGAGCCAAACTGCAGTTCCTTCTGACCCCACTTTCACAGCCTGTTGCTTCTGATCTGTCCTCCGGACTGAGGCCCTGAGGCATGCTATGAAAAATCATGGAGTGGATGCAGAGCCCAGCAGATAAGGCTCTGGGTTATGCCTGTGTGTTGGGGTGTGAATTCCCAGTTTCTAGGGCAGAGGGTGTTTTCTCTTTTGCCATTTGTACGGCTGCTCACGTGCCAAGATCCTTGCCCAAGACTCAAGCTCCTGGGCACTGTGACCTCGTGAGTTATAACCGTGTCATCTTTGAAGTGCTGCTCCCTCTTTTTCTGTCCTGCCTGTTCATACTACACATTTTTAAGCACAGCACAAAGGATCAGAAAAGCCCAAAGGCGGTGGGGTCACATACTCTGCCCCTGATTTGGGGAGGAGTTAAGAGAGGCAGTGCTGGAATAAGCTCTTAGGGAGAGGCAGCCAGGAGATATTTCCTCCTGGCTGAGCTGTGGCGCTGAAGTTCGGTGAGTACTGCGCGGGTTATGTGCTGCTGTGCTTTGCTGCTGCCATCGCCTTAGGCAAGTCCAGGACATGCACATCTACTAGTAGTCAGGTTGGGGGCACCATCCTGAGCGGTGTCGCTCTGGAAAAATGGACCGGTGTCCTTTTGGACATCAGGAGCAACCTTAATGCTGCCGCTGCGGAAAGAGTGCTAGGGATTTCAGCAGAGGGGTGATGGATCATTGGGACCGAGAGGAAACTTTAACTCGGTGGGTGTTTCTAGTTGCATTCCCTAAATTATGAGAAGATAATTGAGCCCAGCACTGCTGTATGGATTACCCTGTCTGAAAGAGGCATGAAAAGTAGCTTACTAAAGCCTATTCCCTGCTCAGCTAGGACCTCAGGAAAATGCCTGGACTCTGTGCACTGGGGTTTTTTGCTGCCAGTCAGCAGTGCTATAGCTGTGCAGAGAGCGTGTAGCGTGGACAGGTTAGCACAGTCACTTGAGTCCTTTCTATACCCGTGTTTGCATTACTGATGAGATTAGCATAGCTGGGCCAGTGGTGGACAAAGAGGGTCCTCTCTGCTGTGGCTGCCAGCAAAATAAAGCAGTTATGGCGTCAAGTAGCAGGTCTGAGCTCTGCTTTCATTTCATCTTCTAGGAGCAGCAACAGCTAAAAATATGAGAAGTTTTTGAGGAACTAAAATATTCTCAGGCTTTTTGTCTGGGTCTGATCTGGCAACCTCTCCCCTGGGCTGCCAGCCTGGGGTGTTAAGGTATTTGCAATGATCTGTCCTGGCCATGTGATCAATCTGGGTAGAGAGAACACAAACTGGTGGCATCAATCTGCCACCCTGAAAGCGCTCCTCTTGCTGCTGTGCCTGTTCCCTGTAACCAAAGGGCTGTTTACATCTGTTGAGGCAACAGGCTTACAGCTCCTCTCTTTCTGCAGCGCAGCAACTCCCTGGCAGCTCAGTAGGAATGATTTATTATAGATTACAGCTCTGTTTAATTATGTTTTCCTATAATATCATACTTTTAGAGTAACTGAGCAAAACCAGTGGTGTTTCCGGAGGAAGGCTGCTATCAGAGGCCAGCCCTGTAGTAGAGGCTGGAAGCAAGGAGGAACAGTTTACCAGGAAATGCCTGTGTTCGTGTGCTGGTTGCTTTTGGGAAGGAAAAGGCATCTCACCCTTGAAAGTTTCCTTACTGCACAACTCCAAATGCTGGTGAAGCTGCACTAGTGTGAGCAGTAATGAGAATACTGCCTTCCAGAGCCTGGGAAAGGTCTGACCAAAGTGGTGTTCTGGAAAGAAAAGTCAATTTCTGTCCTTAAGTGTACCTCCAAGTAGTTTTTTCGGAGTGTTTTTTTTGTTTGGGTTTTTTTGGTTGCTGGTGTTGGTTTGGTTTGGACTTTTTTTTTTTTTTTTGCTACGGAAAAGAAAAGGTATCGCTTGTGCAAATCCTGGTAACAAAAAGGCAGGGTATTTCCTTTGGAGTGAGCCTGCCTGAAACTTGATATGTCTCAGATGTGTGTTAACAGAGAAATGAAAAGATTATGCCATGAAGTGATAGGGGATAATGAGTTTAATCTATTACTGTGTTGTGCTGGGAGATGGAGCTGGGGCAGCGGTATTGGCATGACAACACCACCAAACACCACCTGAATACGCTTCCCTGGGGAGGGATGAAAGGGTCTGTTTTCAGACAGTACCCAGAAGGGTGGGGGGAGGCAACCAAGAGGCACGAGCCTGGGGAAAAGGAGATTTGCAGATGAGATGTGCATGGCAGTTGTGCATTTTCTGCAGCTTGAACTCTGCCTTCCCATTCAGTGGCCCAACTGAACTGGGCGACACTGGGCTCTTTAACCTCACTGAGATCTTGAGAAATGCAGTAGAGAAACCCTAACTTTAATAACATTAGTGAGATGTCTGACCCGGAGCCTGAACAAACTAATCTTTATCTTTAGCTTCTCTGCCTACAAGGTAGCTAGATGGGTGGTGATTTGCTACTGCAGCAGACATAGGGATTTTAAAGGATGCTGGTGTAGCTGAACACTGCTGTGGACAGAGTCCTGGGAAGCCTAACTGGTAAGCAGGCCTTCAAAAGGGTTTTCAGAGGCACATGGTGAAAACGGAGAGGCTGAGGTCAGTACCTGGAAACTTATCAGCCCCTAGAGCTGGACCAGAGAATCCAAGTCTCTACTCAAACACACACATCTTTTAAAATAATGTAATGACCTGCTTTCAAGGAAGCGTCCAGTCCCCTCCCAGCATTTTGGGAGCAAGAGCACTAGTCTGGTTTATAATGCTCTATCTGGGCCTTTAATAATTTTGTTGTTGTTCCTATGTGGTATTAACTTTCTTTTTCTGGGCCACGCTAAGTTACATGCGTCTGTTGCAGAGCCCTGCATGTCCCAGTCCCCTCGGGTGCCAGAGAGCGTGTGGGTCAGCCTGCAGGGCTGGGCGTAGCCCAGCAGAGGTGGGTGCAGTCCATATGGCCAGCAGCAGAGTGGGGCCAACTTCTGCTTCAACAGAGGATGCTCATAATCCGGGTAGCTGCTCAGTGCAGGGCGTGCGGGTATCTTTATCTCTTCCCATCGCTGGGGTTTTCAGAGGTGTCGGTACCACACTGTGCCCGGTGCTGGGGACTGCCCACCCGCTCCCCTTCCGCAGGGCAGGGACAGCACGCCATGACTCGGGTTCCCGGTGCCCTGAGGAGCAGGGAGGGGTGGAGTGGGACCGGAAAGGGGCAGAGGGGAAGTTACAGCAGCTGGTAGGAAATGTCATTTTGGGGTGCTGCAAGGTGGCCCAGCCCCATCCTGTCTGCAGAGGTGGTGTTTTGGGGTGCAGTGGTGCAAGCCTGCTCCGTCTGTCATGGAGCTGGTGTTTTGAGGTGCTGCAGGGCAGCTCTGTTCAATCCCAGCTGCAGAGCTGGCATTTTTGGGTGCCGTAAAGCAGCCCTTGCTCCATACTGCCTTCTGCGCCAGGGATCATGCTAGTGCAGGGGGGACTGACTGTACCTTCCATCCCCTCTGCATTCCCATGAGCAGAACACTTTATTACGGACAGTCCCGTGGCACTGTTTCTTCCAACATGTGACTGGATTATGGTCTGCTTCTTGGGTTGTGGATCTGAGCTTATCTCAGAGAAGGTGAAAATCAGTAGTTCTGTCACTGCGCTCTTCTCTGTGTGTTGTAGAGGTAATGGCATGGCATCCCTCCCTGTTTCTGCTTTGCCCCTGGGCATGGGGCAATGCCTTTACCTGGGGGCAGGAGCAGAAGAGTCCTTGCAGGAGTGACAAGGGAGTGCATTGTCCCACCTCCTTCCTTCCTTCCGCACCCCTATTCCTTCCTTGCAGCCCCAAATCTGCCTGCATGCATTGTGTTTCGTAATAAACTCGCTGAACTGGGGGCAGGCAGAGCAAAGCCAGGGTACTACAAAGAGTTGTGAGCCCAACCCATGCCTGTGTCGCTGCAGCAGTGTGGGGCACAGGGTCCTCGCATGTACATCTTGGTAGTACTTTGTACTGATGATGAGATTGGTCAGAGACACACACACAACAGCGTGGGGGAGATATCGGATGCATCCTGCAAGCCACCAGCAGATTGTCAGCACAGCTCTTTTGTAGGTAGAGGGTAGACCCGCCTTGCTTCTGTGAGGCATTCTTTATTTGAGGCAGTGCTCTAAGGGTTAAGCCTCACTTGTGGGATAGGGTTTGTAGCAGGAACAAAGAGGGCTTTTAAGGGTCTGTGTTGGGCTAGGAACAGAGGGAATGGATTGAACCTTTCCCAGTGTGTTGAATTACAAAGGTCATGGAGACCCTTTTGCTGGGAGGCAGCAGCGATTGAGGTCCCTGCTGGAAGTGGGACAGAGAGAAAAGAAATTGTGGAAGTGGGAGAGAGCAGCTTCACAGGGAGCTTTAAGACCAGAGTGAAAACTGGAGCTGTATCCTGAGATGAATGAGTGTTCATCACACAAGGCTGGGAGCCAGGAGGCCAGGTCTGTAAGCTTTGCGCAGGCTGCCTGCCCTGCGCTTTTTGGGTGGTTTGGTTTTGTTTCTCCTCCCCATATTGCATTTGCAGCTGCACCCCCCTGCCCACGGCACCAGGATTTGCAGCGTCACTGGTGTAGCCAGCACTTGGGCCTCTCCAACCTGCTCTGAGCCGCTGAAGGCTGCGGAGGATTAAAGGCAATGCCTGCAAGGGAGGATCTCTCCAAAATGCAGAAGAGGAGACAGTCCCGGGTGCCTGCAGGCACATTTTGCCTTGACAGAAGAGGGAAGTTGGCTTTTCAATGCCTGCCCAAGCTAAAACTGGATTTTTCAGTTTCCTGCTTTTAGTTAAGCAGGAAAGCCCAATTCTAGCTGTTTTCCTAGCCCCTCTGCTTAATGTTGTCTGCTCAGGATGCTCCGTGGGGCACAGCACCGGAGGGTACAGCAAAAGAAGCTAGGGAAGGGATGGATGGCAGAAACCTCTGTTTTTCTTCCCACAGCAAGGTGGAAAGAGGATGCAGCTAGTTTCCCTCTCAAGCTTCGGATGGCATGAGCCGGCCAGGCCACCCAGGACGTGTAGCAGAGCTGCAGGACGTGCTGAGTCAACAAGAGCATCCCCTTGCTGAGGGCGGGGGGTTGGTCAGGGCTGCCAAGACAATAGGGGTTTCCAGCTTGCAGGAAGGGTGAGCACCAGCTGCGAACCACACGGAGGGCTTTCCAATTTTAGCAAACTTGGATTTGTGTTACGAACCTGAAAAGGCAGTTTAGTCCTTAAAACTTTCATACTGGTTTAGCAGGGACTTGGCCATTCAGCTCCGTATCCTGGCACAGGTGTGCTCCCCTGTCTAAGCTTTCATTTAAAGAAATTCCACATCTGGTCTTTAGGCTGGATCAGATGACCTTGGATGTGATTTTTGGAACCAAGGACTGATGGTTCACTGGGCTCTGTGTAAGAGATGAAAGCTGGTCCCAGGGCATACTCTGTGAGGGTCACTACACGTGTGTCTATCCTTGTAACCAGGAACCATTTCAGCAGAAGCATCAACTTTGTGTTCTACTTGGTGCTTAGCAGCAAGGTTGAGAAAGTCTGAACTGCTCCGGCTGTTGTTGCCCAAAATCTTCCATTCTCATCCTGTCCTCTGGCATCACCTGTGCTCCAGAAGCACACCACTAACTTAAAGGTGGGTGAACAAACTGGTTCCTCTCTGCTGACAGTTCGCAGCTTGCTGACCTGAAATGTGCTATTTGAAGGCAGCAAGTCTGGTCACTGTACTTTGGAGGGACACTGCCACTTTTCTTAGCCGCCTGGGCTGCAGAAAGGGACCATAAGGCAGTTGCAAGGGATCCCCTTGGTGTGGGAGAGACGTGAGAAGCAAGAACAACTTGGCTGTCTCCTCTCTGTTCTTCCCCCTGCCCAGACTGGCTGGAGGAGGGTGCTGCAGGTGAGGTGTTACCTCTCTGTTAGTCACAAATCGAGGGCCAGCAAGAAATTGTCGCCGTCTGGTTCAAATCAGAGCAGTCCCTGGCTGCTCTAACTGGATGCAGGGCACATCCCTGGGTTTGCCCTTTGCCCAGGGGCTACGGCAGGGAGCCGGTCTTGTCTAAGAGCTCACGTCGGTTATTGCTGCTCTCTCAAGGGCTCCCAGAGCTTGTAGGGATGCCAGTCTTTTCAGTGGTGACAGCCTGATTTAAGCACGTGCATTTAAATTGTTGAGTCTGTCCTGCTGTTGACTGCTAAGTTTCATTCAGGTGCTTGCCCAGTGCTGTGACCTTGGTGACACCGTGACTGTGGTGTTGGCCCTACCTTTGGCCTCGCTGGTGACACACGGTGAGCACTATGGATCTACCCTCCTGTCTCCCTTGAAGAGACCCCAGGGACTGGAGCATCCTGATGAGAGGAAGGGTGGCATGCAGGGGGAGCTGCTGGACCCCACAGGACCCCATGTGACAAAAATTGGTCTTCTTTACCCTGAGATGGAAGAAAGGCTCTGTGTGTACATGGTGAGGATCAGGAGTGTAAAAATCCACGGAGAACCCGTAGTTCTGAAATACAGTCCTGATCTTTGACAGAAAATTGTTCTTTGTCCCTGTTGTTATGCGACATCCCAGCTCAAAACATTGCTGCTCCCTCCCTGGTCAAAACAGGGTTTAATCTAGCCTTATTCCAGGGTGGCAGGGCCTCCTGACCCAGCTGGGGCTGTGTGACCCTCCTGGAGATGCGATGCGCCACAGACTTGTCCGATTGCAGCACCAGCAAGGCTTGTCCTGAGTAACCCGTGTGCAGCTGTGGGCAAAGCGTTGCAGCTGGCCCTGGGTGGAAGGGACCAGAGCCCCTTGTCACCGCAACTCTGATCCGTGGAGTGTGGAGCAGAAAGGGTGAGAGAAGAGCCTGCTCCTGATCCCAGTAATTTTCTCCTGTAGTCAATAGGAATTGAATCTTCCAAGTATGACAGGCAGAGACGCAGGTCTGCGACCGGCTGTGCTGCGCAGGCCGGCGTCTTCCGCGCGCGCCGGCGCTGTCGTGCTCTCCCTGACGCAGATGGATGTGCTCTGGTACACAGGGCCGCTCGCCAGCTGGGAGGTGCGTGCCACAGCGCTCGCTGGGCTCCGGCACGGCTGCGGTGTGCCGTCTGGTTGCCTCTGTCTACCCCGATCCCCTCTGAGAATGAGGCCAAGTTAGCTGGAGAGCCCTCAGAAGGGGTGGTCGCTGGGGGAAAGGTGAAGGGAAAGATGTGGGGCAAAATCTGTCTGAGCTTCAGGCCCCACCATGAGGGGGATTGCTAGTCGGAGAAGCAGCCTGCAGGGAACATGTATACGTAGCATCGTGTGCGTGGCTTGTACTGTCCGGATTCAGTAGCTGATGCTCTGTGACCGTAGCTGTGCTTAGAGGAAATCCCTTCATGGATCCTGGGAAGCTCTCCACCTTGGAGAGTCAAACTGGCAAGAGGCATAGCCTGGGGGATGTGTTTAGCTGTACCCAAAGGCAGGTTAGCTGGCAGACAGCTCGCCTGTGGATCTGAGCTGTGACAGCACGGGTAACCCTCCCACAGCCAGCGGTGGGAGTCAGACTGCCGGAGGGCTGATAAAGCGAATGGGTTTGCCTGGAAGGCAGCCTCTGAGCCCGGAGGAAGGCTGCTCCTTATCTCGGCAGCGCTGGCACACAGCAGTGCTCCCAGCCTGCCTTTCTGCCCCGTCTCCCAGCCGTGGACTTGAGTCAGCGGCGTCATCTCTGCCCCTCCTGCAGTGCTGCGGGAGGCCAGGGCTCTGTCGCAGGCTCCCTGCCCAGTTTGCTGCTTTGCAGAGTTTGTGGCATTGCCCCAATGACTGTGGCCGGGTTGCACACGCGCACACTCACCCACGTGCGTGTGCCTGCACAGGGCTGTGGCAGAAATGGGTGAGTCAGGCAGGAGGAGGGGGTGAATCACAGGGGAGTGAGTCAGCGGGAAGCAGAGGGCATATGTTCTCCCAGGGCTGGGCTTTAAGGGAGCCCAAGGGCCTGGCAGCCCATGCGGGGTCCCCTGGGCATTGGGGTGAGGGTGCTGGAGGGGGAGCTGGGAAAGGCGCAGGGCTCAGCAGGTGCAGGCAGTGCCTGTGGCTTGGGAACGGGCTGGCATCCGACCTAGCTGTGTGCCGAACCCGTGCTCTGCCAGCGTCTCCTCCAGCAGTGGGTACGTTGCTGTCCCAGAGGGGCCCGGAACATCCTCATTGCTGAGGCTTTCCCAGGAGGTACCGAAGATGAGCATCGCAAGGGAGCACTGCGGTGACCAGGTATCCCAGCCTTCGGTGCGGGGAGCAGATCCTTGTCCCCGTGCAAGTGGTGGTGTGTCCAGCCAGCCTTGGGCAAGTTGGTTGGGCCCTTCCCAGTAACCTTCCCACCCACCCTGAGAGAGCAGGAGAGGAGGGGGAAAATGAATGATCCCTGCTGGAGCAGAGACAGATAAACAGATAGCTCTGGATTGAGTGAACGCAACATGGGGGGAGGGCTGGTATGGGCACTATACACTGCAGATCTGCGGGCATGGCTGGTCATTGGCTCCTAAATCCCCAGTGTGACCTGGGCTTTGCTGAAGACCTTGGGAGTGTTGGGGGTATTGTAGATGGCTGCTTCCCTCATCCACGGACCTGCTCTGGGCTGCCAAGTTTCCATCTAGCCCGGCTGGTCTCTGCTGAATTTGACTCCTGATGGTGCTGCTCATCACTCCTGAGAGCAGGTCCCTCATGGGCATGAGGGAGGTAGGCTGGGAATAGGTGCCATAATGGTGAAGCCAAAGCTCTCTGTATTTAGGGACAAACTTCTTGGAGTGAGTACTTAGGACTGCTGGCTTGGGATGACCTAGTTGTGTTGCAGCAGGCACTCGTATTGCTACCAACCAGAGCAAGGATCACATTCTTGAACAAAAACAGCCACCGCTGGTCTCATTGTTGAGGTGAACCTCTTTTTTTCAACATCGCCAAGGTGTGCAGGTGTCTGCTACTCAGTGCTGGCTGCAGATACCTGCTGTCTTCCCGATGGCACCCTTGGCTGGGCAGGATGGAGACTAACAGGCTCCAGCAGTCTCCAGAGATGCACTGGAGCTCTGACCCCACTGTGTGGCTTCTGGTGTGCTGCAGCATTGGTGGGCTTGTGCAACCTGGGAAAGGGAAGGCAGTGAAGGGGGCTCTCACTGCCGCTGGCTTGGAGAGAAGCTGTAGCTGGGCTCTCCTGCAGAGTGCCCAAAGACAGGATGAGAGACAACAGCACGTGAGGGAAGTTCGAGTTAGGTATTAGGAAAGATATTTCCCCACAAGGAGAAGCATGGCCCAGGCAAGGGAGGCATTCTCCACATTTGGAGACTTTCAGCCCTTGGCGGGGACAAACCCTAAGCAACCTGCTCGAGCTTGGCCCTTCTGTCAGCAAGATTGGACTGAAACCTGCTGAGGTCCCTTCTCACTGTCATTGTTCCCCAGTTCTGCAGTTCTCAGGGTGCTTGGCAACGTAGTATGCCGTGGCTTGTTGGAGTGACTGGCTTGGAGGCAAATGAAGGGCTTGAGGGGCTGTTCCGTCCGTCCCCTTCTCCTGGCTTGGTTCATCTCGTCCGTATGGTATTAGCAGCGCCAGGAGATGGAGGCATTGCCTTAGCAGCATTGCCTAGCTCATTGCTTTGCCCCAGCCTGTCTCAGCTGGAGCACCCCTCTCTCCAGAGGTCCGCGTTATTCCCTCCCTGCACAGGCACACAAAGCCCCTTGGCGGTGAAGCACGGGGTGTAAGCCATCCGCCCCACTCTGCTGGCATCACGGAGCTGTGATCTGTAGGGGGGTGCTGGCACTGCTGAGAGGCTGGGTAGGATGCTGGCCCCCCGCCCTCCGGCTGGAAGGGCTCCGGGTTTATCTTCCCATGGTGCCTGTCCCAGAGACAGTGGTGATTGCAGGGGAAGTCACCAGCTGCCTGACCATCCCAAGCAGATGGAGGCTGAGATGAGCCCAAAGGACTGTCTGGAAAGCATTACTAGCTCCCAGTATTTTCTGTTTCTCTGCCAGCCTTTTATTATCATGGCTGCTCTTCCTGATCCTGTCCTTCTGCAAGACCGACTGCTGGCAGCTTTATCAGCCTTGTCTTCAGAAACAGCTTTGCTCAGCACTTTATTGTGTCTCTGAGCTTTGACCGTGGTGCCTGATACTGTAGAAGCTCGTGTCTGGTACGTAAGTGCTCAAAGGGTATTTGCCCCATCCTGTCTGCAAGTGAACGAGAGCGGAGGAGGCTGCCTGCATCAGTGGCGCCTGGACAGAGCTGACCTGCAGCAGGAGCGTGTGTCTGTCCCCCTGTCTGGCAGAGGCTGGGGGGATGTCCAGGCTCCCAGATGTATGGGTTGTCAAGGTTTAGGACATTTCCATCAGCCCATGTTAGTCTCCAGATCCCTTCTCGAGTTGCTCCTCTCTGCCTTTCCCTTGGGTTTGCTGATGCTGGGCCCTCTGCGCACTCCCTCAGCAGTCATTACTCAGTACCACTCCGAGCACTCTCCATTACCTGGATATCCCTGTTACAGCATCCGTGCGCACTGAAAGCAGCAGGGTCCGGTGGTCTGAGCCGAGAGGTCCCGGGTGGGGACCTCTACCCTTGCATGGGTAGATCACTGCGTGGCTGGGGACAAGTTTGTTCCTGGTTATCTGTGGAGAGCTCTTGAGTCTCTCATGGGCTTCATCTTCCTAGGAGGGTCAGGTCTCAGGGGACATCTGTGTCCCCAGTGGCATGGCTGCCACCAGGGTTGAAGGTGGTTTGGACCCAGTTGCCATAGCTAAGCTGCTTTCTGAGGTCTCTGAGCTTTATGTCTTCCTGCTGAAGCAGCATGGCAAAACGCAGGTTGCAGCAGTCTGCATGCAGAGTTTGCGTGGGGGTGTTCGCATCTTCAGGGACTGACATGGGGGCTCACATGCTGCGTATGAGGGTTGTCTGGGTCCACAGCTGCCTCTCAAGCCTGTCCCTTGTTTGCTGTCGCTTCTGTGAAGATGGAGGATGCTGATATGCAGGTGCCCCAGTGCCACGTAGTCCCTGCAGGCTGCACCTGCCAGGAAGCCCCAAGGACATGTCCTCTCTGGCTTCCTCCTGACATGAAGCACCAGTTGAGCCTTGGTTTCCTCTATCTCCGTGCAACATCCAGGTGTGAGGCAGAGTCCCCCTTCCATCCCGAGGGCATCCACAGCCGTGTCCATTGCTCAGAGCCCTGGCAGCCATGCAGGAGCCGAGCCCCTGTGGAGGAGGGTGGCAGATGCATCAGGCAGAGGGCTTTGCTGTCAGTGGGACCCCACAGGCAGTTCAGGTTGTGTGGACCAGGAGGTTTGCCCGTTTCATGGGAGGAAACAGGAACTGCGTTTTGTCTCCTGCTGCCCCGTGTGTGGGTATGCCTGCAGTCAGACATGCCAGTCCCTCCTACCCCCTCGTTTCCCTTCGCAGGGACTGGTGTCCTCATGTGTTTGCCTCCATCATGGGCAACAGTGTTGAGTGTTTAGGTGACACCCTCTTCGTAATGCCAGCAGGGTGTTTCTCTCACCTTCTGTCCCATGAAAGGAGAGACAAGGCACAGGGCATTGAATTCCTGGTGGAAATCCTCCTTCCCTGCAGTAGCCCTAGAAGTGTCCAGCTCCTTACAATCAGAGATGAACAAAGCCTCACCTTTATGGCCTGAATCCCTGCCCAGCCCATGTCACCACTCTGGCCTGTGCTAGGCTTGAGACTTTCTAAATCGCTGCTGGAAAAGGGTGAGTTGGGTGTGCGTGCACAGCCATGTGCACATGTTATCTCCTCCCCCCTGTGCTGTGTAGATGTGTAGCATGGGGAGTGGAAGATGCTGCATGTCCCCATAGCTACTGCAGCCTTATCTGCAGGCTGCAGCTTGGTAGTGATGAGCTGGAGGCCCAAGCACCTCCCTTGGAGGGCTCTTACAGTAAAAGGAAGTGTATCGCAAGAGGGGTTGCAGTGGGGATGGGCAGTTCCCATGGGGTAAATGCTGCCTGCACAGTCTTTGCTGCCCTCCCCACCACAGGCACTTTGTCTGCTCCCTTTTCCCACACCTACCATTGCCTGTGTCTGGAGCTGCCTGGGGTAATGCAGCATCCCTGGGACCTTCTCCACTGCTCTGCGGTGCCCTGGTGACCACTGGGGAGGTAGGGAATGGTGACGTTGCTGTGGCTCTCCCGGATGGGTGTGGGGACTTGTCATCGGGGTGTGTGGTTGTCAGGGCTGTAGGTGGGTGGCAGGCAGGCATGGGGGGAAACTGGAGTAAGTTATTCTATGAGCTGCAGCAATCAGGACGCAACAAAGCGTGGTTAAGGAGCTGGGGACACTGAGGGTATGCACGGGGAATGTGTGTAACAGGGCAGCGTCTGGCAGTGGAGGAGGATGGGGTTGGGTGGGAGTGAAGAAGAGCGTGTTTGTGGGGATGCAGAGCTCAGCTGCCTTGTGAAGGCTGTGGGGGAGGTGAAGGATTGCACATCTGGGACCGGGCAATGTGGATGGCTACGGGGCATCCGGGTACAGAAGGAGCTGTCTCAGTAAGGAGGGAATATGGGACTGTGCATGTCTGCGGCTGTATGTGGTGGTCGCTGGAGAGAGAGGAGAGGTAATAGCGGAGGTGGGAGCAAAAGGGGTTCCATCACCCCCCCGATTGCTGTGCTGTCTTCTCCTGGCTTGCAAATCACCAGCTACCGCCCCCGTCCCAGGCTCCCGTCAGAGGCTCACGTTTCTGTACCCTGCTTGTAGTGATGGAGAGCCGGCTGTTCATGCCGCGTGTGTAGATCACGCTTCCCATGGTGCTCGGCCTGAACAGGGAGCTGGTGGGACACGAGTTACCAGTGAGCAATTGCCTGTCCGTTGGAGTTGAATTAAACAGGTTGAGATAGGGTTCCCAGGGCTTGTGGTGCAGACACCAGACCCAGGGCATCATTATTCCTCTTGGTCACCAGGTAAAAAGGACTGATAATGCTAATATTTGTGCATCATTTAGTATGGTGAGGGTCTAGTCCTGCTTGAACCTGGGGCAAGCCTCCTTTGGACAAATGTCCTTATTCAGCTTGGAACATGGCAGCACGTCGGTGCCCTGGTGACGGCTGGAGACTGCAGGCATTGTGCAAGTGCAGAGCAGAAGTGATTCCTGCCCCTCTGCCAGGACCCGTTTGCCTTCTTACAGCCATCCTGTGACCAGCTGCGCAGGCACGTGACTTTGTAATCACTGATGGTGGAAAATTTTCCATCGGTTGTATTTGGCACCGAGGTCTGGAGTGCAGCAGCCTGTCTGTGTGGTCATCAGTGCTGAGGTCCTTGTCCCTCAGACCACCGTCCCCAGAGAGGGACAGGAGGACCAGAAGAGAGCTGGCCAGTATGTCCCTGTGCCTGGGTGGCCAGGGGCTTGGTTTTGCTGCAGGTGCTTTCTTTGTTGCCCCAGGGTGACTGCTGAGGCCACCGTGCCACCGCAAGGTCAAAGCCGCCGGGCTCCGCGGATGGCCCCGGTGGCAAAGCTTGCGGGCACGGTGCCCGCTGTGCCTTCCCCCCGGGAGCGGTGGTGCGCGGCAGCTACCCTGAGGTGAAAAGACACGGCTTTCTATGAAGCGGAGCCAGCCTGGAGGAATTTTCCCCTTGTGGCCAGCTGTTGTCCTGGGCCTGGCTTGTGTCTTCCAGCACTTCCCACCCAACGCTGCCTCGGGGAGGGGAGCCGGGGCTGGCCCACCCTCTGGACTCCGGGCACCGGGCAAGTGAGTGCCACCTTGGTCTCGCGGGGGTGAGTAGTCGCGGTGGAGCCCAGCAGCATCCTGCTGCCTCTGCAGGGATCCTCTTGGGCAGCGGAGAGTTTTCCCCACCCCCAGCTCTGCCGCTGCCTCTTTGTTTTCTGGCAGAAGCCTCCGTGCCTTTTCATTGCCGTTGAGACGCCGAGCAGGAGCCTACATGTGCCGTGTGTGCGTCTCGCCGGGAACGTGATGCGGGCTGGCAAGCCTGTCGGGCCAGGCATCTCCCTCGCGGGGCTGTGGAGGCCAGCCGGCAGCTTCAGGGGTCTCCTTTCCATGGGCTGTTCCTCCGGTCGAGCAGGGCTTTGAGGCGGCTGTTTTCCTCTGTGAAACGCTCTTTTGCATTGGCAGCGTTTCTGCACCTTGCCACAAGTGGAGTAAGTTGGATGGGAAGGGGCTGCTCCTCGGCTCGGCTCCGCTGGGGGCTCGGGCTCTCCGCTGCGGTCCTCCCTCACCCTTGCTCCCGCTGAGAAGGCACCTGAGATAGAGCAGCGCCAGGGGCTGCGGAGACGGATACGGCGGTCGCTGAGGATTGCTTGTGCTGCGCCTGCCTCTCCGTCTATTTGATCTCTCGACTTCCAGCAGGGACTGAATTCCTGTGCTGGATTCTGGGCTCGGCTCTTGTGAAAGGATCCAATTATTTCAGAGCTTTGAGCATCTCCATTTGCTGCCCATATTTGCGGTGCCTGGGTCTGCGCTGGCTGGAATTCCAAGTGATTAACGTGGCTGTGACATCCCTCCTAGGGGTGTTATCTTTGCTCGCTGTCCCCCACCGCCCCCCTCTTCTTCCTCCGGCAGCGAGCGAGGCAGGCAGGCAGAGACAAAGGTCTGTCCTCAACCTGGGCTGTCCTCCCCGTGAGCGGCTGCTGCATGGGATTTCCCTGCCCTGCCTGCTGCAGGTTTCCTGGGCTCCCGGTCGAATGCTGGAGCTGGGCAGCTGCGGGCTGTATCGCTGAGGTTTGAGCCTGCTGGTGCTGGGTGGGCAGGGGGTACTGCTGGTTTTGGAGAGCTGCCCGATTGTCCTGCTGGATTTTAAGCTGCGTTTCATTCTTTGACTGGCACTTCCCTGGGGAGAGGGGCAGCAGTGCATGGAGGGGAGGCTGGTGGGGGGCGTTGGACGTGGGGGAAAGCTGTACACAGGTGGCCATTGCGTAGTGGGGTCTGCCTGCAGACCCTGCGAGCCCCCTTCCCAGTTGCAGGCTATTGTCAGCGCTGCTGTCTGCACGTGAGGCACCCGGGCAAGGTGTGCAGCGGTGATCCGTGCCGGGACGTGGGGCATCAGAGGGAGCAGGGTGAAGCCCGGGACCAGGAGCTCTGCTCCGGCTGTCCAAGCTCCCAGGAGAGGTTTCATTGTGTTATCCCAGGTCGGCTGAGCGGAAGGGCTCCATCCCTATGGCACCTGTGCGTGGGTCTGGGGGGGCACCGCACATTGCTGGGCAGACCTCAGTCCCTCGGGAGCCTGCTGCAGCCTGGAGCCCCAGCAAGGTGCCCTGCAGGGAGGGCTGCTCTGTCCCCAGGGGCTTCCACACCCCGTCAGTGTCCCCTCCTGCAGGATGGGAGGAAGGGCAGCAGCAGCACCTCACAAGCACAGGTGCTGCGGGGTGGAGGGAGATGCCAGGTCTGTCTCTGTAGGAGCTGTCTCTGGTGGTGTCTAGGAGCTCACACCCCTAACATGGGCACTGCCTCTTGCTCCATCCTTCCCCTCTGGGCTCGGGCTTCCTCCCCATTGTCAGCACAGGGGCCAGCACTCAGTGAGGCTCTGCAGCTGCATAAATCTGACATGGCAGGAGGATCCCCGAGAGCAGCACTTGCCCTTGCAGTGGGACAAGGATGCTCCCTCCCTCTGCATCTTCCCTCCCTCTCCCTTGATTCCACCAAGCGTGAGCTCTTTCCTCCCCAACCTGAATCCCAGGGGAGTGCCAGAGCCACGTCCAGGCCAGTCATCTTTCCCTTCAGGCGTAGTTTGCTCCTCTAGCATCTCTCCAATCATCTTCTCTTCAGGATTGCCACCTCTGCTATGGATGGTACTGGAGGTGGTCCCCAGCCACACGTATCTGTCTCTCTCCTGACGGTGATATTTTTGATCTGCCACACTGGGGAGAAACCCTTCCCTGGTGGCAGCATGGCTGCTGGTGCTGCTGTCCTTCAGGGTTGTGATGGAAGTTTCTGCCTGTTGGTGCTTCTCAAACTCTGCTCTTAGCCTGTGCCAGGGAGCTTTTGGGTTTGCACTTGCACTGGTTAGATTTCCTTCCTTCTACCTGGGTTCAGACAGGACCAATGGAACTGTGACTTATCCTCCTGGCAGTCTCCTTCCAGCAGTTTCTGTTGCCTCTTCTCTTGCCTTATGCTCTGCTTGTACTGAGGATGATTATCTGCCCCCTTGTAATGACAGTTCCTCTCTTTCCTGGCTGCTTCAATCCCTGTGAGGTTTTGAAGTTCTCCTTAGCACTTCCCAGGAGAGAGAGCGGGGGCAGGGGGGAACACAGCAAAAGCCACTGTGGGGTTGGTTTGAGGTTTTTTGTGGTCTAAATGATGCAGGGATGCCTCTTGGCCTGTCCCAGACACCAACACCCAGACCAAAGCCTCATACGCACCAGCCGTGTGTCCCCTTGACTCACTGGCAGTGCTGCTCCAGGCAGCCACGTGGATCCCCACTGGGTGAGCATGGCCCCTTGGGGCACAGCTCTTGCTCTCCTTGCGCCAGGGTCGTGCTGCCAGCCCTGCCAGGCTCTGCTTTCCAGGGGCTCTGCTGGTCCTGCCCCACGACAGATGCCTCCCCTGCAGCTGGCAGACCTGCCCCTGCTCCTGCTGGTTACAACAGCAACAGATCCTTCTGTAGGCTGCAGCCCAGCATGTCGTACAGCTGCTGCAATGTCCTGCAAGGGACCCTTCCTCACCCGCCACACTGCTCTGTGGCCACCAGGCTGAGACCACGCTCTGTTAGTCTTGGGTTGCCCCTGGATGTGCTAATAGGAATGAAACCAGCATTTCTGGTAAGCCAAGCCCCCACTCACCCCCACCCAGGTCTGCCTGTGTCATCCCGCATCAGGGCCTGGTGGCCTGGCGGTCCCGGGCAGTGCAGTGTCTTTACCCCAGTGCCTGGAAGACACAGCCCTGCAGGTCCTGCGGCACCAGTTTTTTTTGTGGCCGTTGAAGCATAGGGCCCATACCCAGAGCCTCACCAGGCTGGAGGAAGGGAGGAGAGCTGTGCCTGGCATAGCTCCGAACACAGGTGCTGCGAGACCCTGGCAAATGCACAGGGCTCCTCCTGCCCTCTGAACATTGGAGGGGGCCGGAGAGCTTGGCAGGAGCAGGGCAGAGAGCAGGAGGAGCTCTGGCTGTGCTTCCCCCAGCAGGCAAGGGCCTTTAAGTCCTATCTTAGAGCACCAGCACAGGCTGAAACACCAATAAGATCACCATCACTTTGGTTTAGGAGGGGCCAAACCCTTGGCTTGTGCACATGGAGCCCAATGTGCTGCATGCAGGGGATGGTACCTGTGCTGCTCTGCTGAGGACCTGGACCTGGGTTTGTCCCACCCGGGTAGCCAGAAGCAGGGCTCTGGCACAAGGGGAGCAGAAGGGAGAGGTGACCACTTGCTGTCTCCTGATCCCTGCTGTGCTGTGTGTGCCGGAGTCCCTGGTCCCTGCGTTGCTGTCTTGCTCTATAGGGGATTGGTGGGCTCCCGCTGGGTGCTGTAAGAGGCTGAGCCCTGCTGTGAGCTGGCTGGGCTCTCGGCGGGGAGGAACTGGCAAGCTAAACAAGCTCTGGGAGGCAGAGCTAAATACTGGCAAGAGAAAGCCTAGAGGCTTGTGGAAGGGGGATGGCAGCCTCTGCTGGACGCTGTGCCTTGCATCTTGGGAGGGTGAGGAGCAGTGCTGTGCTCTAGTTGCTCCCCATGCCAGGCTGATGGGCAGTCCTCCAGGGGGATGTACAAGGAGGTCCCAAGGTTTACTGGGAGATGCTTTTGGGGTGGGTGGTGGGCTGGGGAATCTGGGCATTTCCCAGCACAGTGCTCCAAGCACTGGGAAAACATGGTGCAGCCCCTTGATCTAAGCGTGTGCACTGCTGGCTAGTGCTGGCGTCACCTGGTGACTGGTGCTGAGATCTCGGCTGGAGTGTGGATTTGTGGTGTCAGCATGTCAGCCTCTCCTGATGGACCCATTTTCCTGACAGGAGAATGCTGCTGGGGAGCAAAGGGCTCAGCCTGCCTGCGCTGGGATTTGGGAAGGGCTGTGACTGCAGAGACATGGGAAGGAGAAAGAAAGGATGCAGGTGAAACTGCGTATTTGTCCTGGCATGGACAGATGCAGGAAGGATGTGGCTTTCGCCTGCCACACTGTGCTGACTCTTGCTGCTGGTTGCTGATTTTGCTTCCCAGTGGTTGACTGTGCCGTGCAAGTCGTGGTACAAATCTCCCCCAGGGATGGAGGAGAGAAGCAGTAACCTTCTGGGCAGGCAGAGCCCAGCGTGTTACCGCCTCGGCATCCACCCACAGCTGCGGGCATTCAATTGCTTTTCTACCTGCCTTGGTGCAGGCCCCATGTGGATTGCCAAGAGGAGCTGATCTTTACAAAGAGCTTTTGTTGAGATTTTGGACCAGAGTTTTGTTGATTAGTCCTGCTGCAAGTGCTCCTTGCGAGCTGGTGTAATATATCTTTGTTCTGGCTGGTTGCTGGTGTTGCCCTTCCCCAGCACTGCTGGTGGTGGCTGTTGGGCTGGCCGACTCTCGGGGACTGGCCATTACTGCCTGTTAATTCCAAATCTTATTGCAAGTGTAATGAAAGACCAGCCTGTTTCTTGGGGCAGGCGAGGTCAGGCAGCGAGCACAGTGAGTGACCTGCTGACCTCCTGCAAGATGATGGGGTGCAGAGCTTCCCGAACCAGGGTGCCAAAAAGGGGGTGCATGTGGGTGTTTGGTGCCCCTGAGCTTCCCTTCGGGGATTTTGTTCATCTGCCTGGCCCTGCTGTTTTCAGTCTTCAGAGCAGTGCTCGCTGCTGGGTTGGGATGCCCAGTGGGACAGAGGGTAGCTTCCCACTGGATGGCCTCAGCAGTGAGCCCCTGGTCAAGAGGTGCATGGGGAGGGAGGCAGGGAGAGCATGGTCCCCAGGGATGGGCAGCGTTTCCTCCTTCACCTGGAGATTCCTGGGCCAGCAAAGCTCATGGGCTGCCCCTGCCACAGAGGGACTGAGGGTGAAGGTGCCCAAGGACTCCTGCCCACTCTTGAAGGTGTCAGACCATGAGGTGCTGCCTGAGCTGACTCTCCTCTTTGCCCTCTTTCAGGCATCAAAGCTGCGATGCCAGTGAGTTGTGACCACAGGGGAGCTGTATAGTATCTGCCAATCTCCATCGTGCATCTCGCATCAAGGGCACATCTGAGCAGGTGAGTGCTGTGCACATGAAAGGACTGCTGTCTTTGTGCTGGGAGAAGCTGGTGGGGGGCCATCACGGCTCAGGACTGTCAGGCTCTGGGTCTCTGCCTTCCCTGCCAGGCATCTCTTACTGGAAGAAAGCAATTGCAAGCTCTTCTCCTGGTCTGTAGGACCAGAAAGTGTCCTGTGCTGTGGGTGAAAGGGGCAGGAGGTGGACGTGAGACCAGTGACTAGCTGGAGGTCCAGAGGTTGCTGGTGATCCACAGTGTCTTGAAAAGCAGGACATGAAATGGTCGCCAGGAGGAAACAGGGATCTGTTCATATGCACAGGTTTTCTTACAGGAAAGCATGAAAAAGGGATGTAAAACACAAGCCAGGTGTGAGAGTTCATGGCTTAGCTTAAAATATTTGTAGTTTAAATGGAAATCAAGATGCTATATCTTGGCCTTCTCAGGCAGTGCTGTGTGGCCTTTGGGAGGTTGGGAGAGGCTGAGTCGCAGTGCTGCCTTCTCTGCCTGTGTGATCCCGCAGGCAGTACCCTCCTGCTCTTCTCCTGGAGAGCATCTGAATCACTCCAGCCCTGAATCTCACCCTTTCCTTCACCTCAGAGCTGCTGTGGAAACTGAAGAGCTGGAGAGGACGGCGCAGAGGTTTGGAGGCACACCGTGATGGTGGGTGCCATTCCACGGCAGCCACGCCGCTTCTGGGGGGTGCCTGGCTGGCAGGGGTCTTCAGCTAGTTGTGCCAACGACCGCCTGCTGCGGGACAGGGAAGTCAATCTGGAGCAAAGTGGGGTTCTGCTGCAGAGGGGTGAGTGGAGGGGCAGCCAGATCAGGCTGCAGCGTGGCGGGTTATGCAGACAAGTTGAGGTTGGAGGGGACCTCTGGAGGTCATCTGGTCCAACCCATCTTCTTAAGCAAGTCCTCCTAGAGCCATTGTCCAGGACCATGTCCAGACAGCTTTCGAGTATCTCCAAGGATGGGGATTCCACAGCCTTTCTAAGTAACCTGTGCCAGTGTTCAGTCACTCTCGCCATAAAAAAAAATTGTTTCCTGATGTTCAGATAGAACGTTTCTGTGTTCTGTTTTGTACCCACTGCCTCTTGTCCTGTCACTGGGCACCACTGGAAAGAGCCTGGCCCCAGCTTCTTTGCACCCTCCCTCCACGTATTTATGTACATTGATGAGATCCCCCTGAGCCTTGTCTTCGCCAGACTGAACAGTCCCAGCTCTCCCAGCCTTTCCTCACAGGAAAGATGTTTCAGTCCCTCACTTATCCTGGTGGCTCTATGCTACACTGTCTTAGATTTGCACTGGCTTCACCAGTGCTGAGCAGCGAGGAAGGAGCACCTCCCTCGACCTGCTGGCAATGCTGTGCCTAATGCAGCCCAGGACACTGTTGTCCATCTTTGCTGTAAGAGTATATTGCTGACTCATGGTCCACTTGGTGCCCACCAGGACCCCCAGGGCCTTTTCTGCAGAGCTGCTTCCCAGCTGGTCAGCACCCAACGTGTCCTAGTGCACAGTTATAACTTTCATCACTCCTTTTAAACAAATCTCTGGGCTCAACCACCCTGACGTGCCACTTTCCCATCCCCGTCACAGCGGGGTCAAAATACCAGGCGCAGCCTTGCTCTCCAGATAGCCTTGACCCACGTGGAGAAGCAATCCCCCTACTGCTCACCTGCCCCTAAGCCTTTGCTCCACAAGCGCAAGCAGAGCTGCGGGGACAGGCAAAAGGCAGAGCTGCCAGGCACAGGCAGTTTGTCAGGCTCTGGAGCTCCTCAATCTGCTGGTGACTTTTCCTTCATGTCCTCAGCTTTTGCAGCCATTTCAGTATTTATCATGCCAGAAAAATACCTCATGCCCATGATTCTCACAGCTCTCAAACTGGGCTGAAAATTAAGTGAGGCACAGTGCAGCATGGCGGAGGTCAGGCCCTCGGGGCAGGCAGGGGTGGATGGATGGTGCAGGAGACCATGGTGGGCTCTGCAGCCCCTGGTACCACCCAGCTGCTAATTGAGGTGGTGGAGGTCCCTGCTCTGAGCTGGCAGAGATAACTGTGATGTTAGGTCAGGTTTCTGCCTGCACCGTGGGGCTGGCAGCCTAGGGCACCAGCCCTACCTTGTTTTGTCTCACGTGGGACAAAGGACAGATCGTCTTGTCAAGTGCTGGACGATCTTGTTGCTGTTGCCCAAAGGTGTGATTACAGGCCTGAGCCCCTGGGACTGGTCTGACCTGCCTGACTCCTGTGCTCCAGAACAGTGTAAGCACCTCAAGTCCCTGGCAGAGGGCAGGCCCCCTCCTCCCCACTTGTCCAGACTTGTCCCCGGTAGCCTCCAGCCAGGCTGGAGACTCCTCTCTGTGCCCAGGCCAGTAAGGGAGTGCTGATCCTGCAGGTGGGTGACGCCACAGGGTTCCTTGGGCAGCCACACCAGCTGGTTCCTCTTCCTGTCCCTGGAGATGGAGGTCCAAGCGGGGCTGAACGAGGAGCTACCTGCATCCTGGCAGGTCCCTTGCAGCCGAAAGTCCAGATAAGGACAGGGATCCCAGGCTGATCTCCGTCCTCCTGTTCTCTCTTTTCAGATGCTGCGCTGCAGTGCATCCCGTAGCGGAGGGCTCACCCAGACGTCCTGAGCGAGGCAGGGACCAGCTCCCACCCCCTGCCCTCACTCCCTGACCTGTGGCACTTTACAGTCCCTCTCCTGCTGCTGCATGGGCTGTTCTGACTCCGGCTCTGCTCGGAGTCCAGGCAAATAAGGCTCCATGCGGCACATCCACACGGAGACATCCCTGCCCCCAGAACGCAGCAGGGACCCCAGCCTGTCCCGGTCCAGTGGAGAGGCACCCTTAGAGCCTTCTTCACAGCACTGCACCCACCGCAGCATCCTCATGGGCTACAATGAGACAGAGATCAAGCGCCAGAAGGTTTACCAGGTCTCCATCTTCTCCCATCTCTCCAGCTCCTCGGAGAGCACAGAGCAGCGGGCAGGCAGCCGTCTGGCTGTCAAGAGAGGTTACCCCGAGCAGCGAACTCCGGAGAGGGGGCGAGATCCAAAACGAACTCACTGGGGTGGCGGGGGGGTGGACGGCAAGCGTGACGGGGGCCCTGGGCCGGCTTCCCTCGACGATGACGACACCTTCGAGGACGGTCTGCTGGTGGAGGAGCTATCCCTGTGCGGCTCTGCCCAGCACTTCTCCCACAGCGGGCTGCGAGTGGTGGAGCACCGGTGTGAGGGCAGCCCTAGCCACAGCCCCAGGGCCAGCAGAGAAGACAAGCCACAGGATGTCGTCTCCTCCTCCTCCTCCTCCTGGCCCCAGCACATAGCTTGCAGTACTTTGCACACAAGAGACGGTTGCCTTGTCTCATCAGGGGATCAGCCCACAGACTACGGAGAAAATGGGGAGCAGGCAAGTGGCCACAGCTTAGTTCACCTTGATTTGCACAATATTGCACAAACAGCCCGTTTGGACTCTGATGAGAAGAGAGAGAATCCAGGGAGCAGCCCAGCTCACAGCAGCAGCAGGGCTAGTGGGGAAGAGGAATGGCCAACGGTGGCCAATGGGTGCAAGGAGCCTCCAGCTCCGCAGACAGGGCTCAGCCCTGAGCCCAGCAACCTGACCTCCCTGGAGAAGACGCCCTGTGGGACCACCCAGCTCAGCAGCAGCTGCCCAGCCAAAAGGAAGCTGCTGCCCGCTGGCGAGGTTGTTGCTGACTCCTGCTCTGAGGACGAGACACTGTCTCCGCCAGCAAGGAAGAAGAGGGTCCTGCCGTGCCATCCAGTGCCCACAGCCTGCCGCAGCACCGATGCCAAGGGGGCCCCGTTCTGGAATCACCTGCTTCCCACAGCCAAGGTGAGCATTGCTCATGGCAGGAGGCGGGGAAGAGCCTGGGGACAGCCAGAGTTCAGGGCTGTCCTCATGGGCAGTGTGGTCCATTGCGGCACAGCGCCCTGTCCTGTCCCTGTGTCACAGCACTCGTGTGAGCAGGGTAGCAGCTGACAGCCAGCCATTGGACACACGGGCTGTAGGTTGTCACCAGCTCTTGACACCTTGTAGTCACTGGAACCTCTGCTTGCAACCAGCTCTTCAGCCTGGAGAGCCTTGGTTGGAGAGGGTATGACCTCCCCATGATAGCGAGAGTTGGACACATGGCATGGGGTTACACCCAGTGTCTGATGGCTTCACATTAAGCCAGAATTACCAACAGGCTTGGGAAGGCCAGCTGGCCTCTGCCTGCTGGACGAGGAGAAAGGCAAACGTGTGGGATGGCGTCTCTGGCCATGATATCCATCAGGACAAGGGTTCGGTGGCCAGGAGCGGGGCTGCACATGCTCTGGCCAGGGCGTGGAAGCCTTGGCGTTGTGTGCAGAGATGTCACTGGCTTTTCTGCACTTCTGGGATGCTTGTGGCATGTCCCCAGGGGGCTACAAGCTCTCAGAAATGCGGTGGATTCTGGAGGTTTGCAACCACCTTGGGTTTCCTCCCTGCCAAGCCGCCACTCCAGACCAGCTCCCTGCCTTCACTGTGTCCTGCCAGCTGAGGCTGCAGCAGGTTCACACCAGAGTTGTCACACTCCTCTTTCCCTGGGACATCCCACGGTGCAGGGGCCTGCAGGGACTGACAGCAGAGCTGCCCTGACTTCTTGCTGCTTGGAGACAGGACACACCGTCCATATGGTCCAGCTCCATCCCTGCCTGCGTGCACTTTTTGGTGACTGTCCCCCCTGCCTGGCTGCCCCCAACACTGCCCTTGCAAAGTGAAGCCCTCCAGCAGCTTCCCTGGGTTTTCCTGTCCGGTCATGCCAGCCAGCTCCATCATCCCTTTGTGTTGTGCTGCCCTTTGTGTGGCTTCCAGAAGGGAAAACCCCTGAAAAGGGGACATCTTTAAAAGGAAGCTGCAATGTGGTCCTGGCTTTAACCCCCCACCCTACAGCTGTAGGAGCCTGGCCGTGGGAAGGGCGGGCAGCACGCCCCTCTGCCCGCTGGCACTACCAAGGACTTTGCATGAATCACCGTGGGACGGGACTTTTCCCAGGCTGGTCCGGGAGCTTCATTGTACGTGTGAGGGGGTGTTGGTGCATGGCTCTGTCTGGGGGTGTCTTGTCACTGGGGCTGGTTCTGAGACTTGCTTTGCAGGATGGGAGCAGTGTGGTGCGCCCTTGGCTTGGGTACCAGTACCCTCATCCCCAGCAGAGCCATATTGGGGTTTTGGCAGCCCCATATCTCCACCAGACACTGCAGCCCTCACCCTGCAGAGGCCACTGGTGGTTCCCCATGGATGGGAGCCTCTGTGATCTGCTGGGACCCTTGTGGGGCAAGGCAGGGGGCGATGGCACCTCCCGGGGGTCCCCGGTTGCTGCCTAATGTGGTTCTCAATTCTGTGTTCCCTCCAGAGCTCTACAGATTGCACTGCAGTCGGGAGGAGGCTGAAGAGTGGGCTGCGCCTCAAATCGTGAGTGTCTCAGCAGCCACTCAGAATGGACACGGGGTCCCCAGCCACCTCAGCACCCTGCAGCACCAGGGGAGGGTCAGGTTGGGTCTAATCCTCTTACCTGCACTGCTTCAGGCATCCCGCCTCCACAAGACCCCAGGCTGTGGGGCAGAAGGAGGTTTCTTTTGCCACGGATGGGTAGGAAATTGGGTTCAACCTCCACCAAAGAAAGGGACAGGAGGACCTGGGGAGGGCAGCCCAGGGCTGCATGCTCTCTGGTCTGACACCAGTCTTCCCTCCTCTCTCAAAGGCGACATCTCCGGAGCAGCCTGCGGAGGGGTACCAGGTCCTCTGCAGCACCCTGGGCCACCACCACCACTGTCAGCCACGCTCTGCTGGGCAACTTTGAGGTAATGGTGCCCACCTGCCAGGGAGGGAGGTGGGTCCTGGGGGCTGGGCTGACGATGGACATGAGAGGGTGAACCTGACCGGATACCCAGCGTGCAGCTGGTTGTCCCCAAGGGCCCAGCATGCAGGTCTGTGCCACACAGCCACCATCCACTGGCAGGATGTCTCAGCCAGCTGATCCTTGGGTGATGTGCCTGAACCCTGCTGAGATGGCTGCTGTGGGGCTGAGCCAAGGAACTCTCACTGCTTCTCTGTGTTACATGTCTGGATTCATCCCACCAATTCAGTACGGGTCTGTCTCAGAGCGAGCAGCCATGGCCCCTCGTGGGTGGTGTCCAGAAAGCTGAGAGACACGTGAAGGCAAACAGATGTGTTTGTTGTGGAGATGGGGTTGATCTCGCCTGCAGCATCAAGTTGAGGAGCAGGACTGACATTCAAAGGTCCCTAACGCTTCCCTCCTCTCTCAGGAGTCCATCCTGAAAGGGCGCTTTGCACCATCGGGGAGGATCGAGGGATTCACGGCAGAGATTGGTGCCAGCGGCTCCTACTGTCCCCAGCATGCCACTCTGCCCGTTGACGTCACCTACTTCGACATCTCCGAACACAGCGCGCCCTCGCCTTTCCTGGTACGCGGACAAGGGAGGGCTGGGACTGTGGGGGAGGTGAGTGGGGGCTGCACCCAGGCACTGTGCATCCTGGGGGCTTGCCCTTCTTCGGAGAGCGTGGCTCGGGCAACCACTTACCTGAGGAGACTGCTAGCTGTGCCAGAAGGAGTGTTTAACCCGAAAAGCAAAGAGGGAAAAAGAGGGAACCCTTGCAGGTACATAAACAGGCAGGCTGCCGTCCAGCCGCCACATGGCTGTTGCTTCTTCGTCCTTGGGTCTGTAGAGGGACTGAGCTGGGCATCCCCTTGCCGCCTGGTGCCAGGCATTCCCGGCGAGGGGGGGCTCTCAGCTCTGTGCTGGGTCCCAGCCGGGCTCTTCGGGGGCTTTCCCTCTCTCTCATGTGCTCTTTCTTTTGCCCCAGGGAGTGATTGACTTGGAGGCCTTGGGAAAGAAGGGTTACAGTGTCCCCAAAGCTGGAACCATCCAAGTGGTGAGCACCATGGGGAGGGTGCTGGGTGGGCTCCAGTTGCCCCCCCCAGTGTGGATCCACTCCGCTACACTGTCTGGCAGGGAAGCAGACAGAAAGCTTGTGCAGAGGGAATGTGTGGCCACCAAGGTAGCACAGTGGAGGGAAGCATGGGGGTCCCGGGGTGATGGGAGATGGAAAGAATGAAGAGTTTGGTGGGGAGGGATGGGGTCTCGGCAGGAGAGCATGTATCTGCAGTGGGGATGGGAGTACAGAGGTGGAGGTGGGTGGAAAGGGCCGATCTGTAGGCCTTAGGCTAAGCCCTCTGAGGCTGGTGTGGGACTTTCTTGGACCCTTGGGCCTGCTGACGCTGCCTCCCAGATGCCGCAGCCCTGCCCTCAGATCCATTCCTGTGCCCTTCTCAGTCTCATCCCCCTACCCGCTCTGCCCTCAGACCTTATTTAACCCCAACAAGACTGTGGTGAAAATGTTCTTGGTGACGTACGACTTCCATGACATGCCGGCCAACCACATGACCTTCTTACGCCATCGCATCTTCCTGGTGCCCGTGGGAGAGGAGGAAGGGGCCACTGTGGCCCCCAGCGACCCACAGGACACTGGCCCACCCCGCAGGGTCCTCTGCTACCTGATGCACCTAAGGTAGGACATGCCAGGAGCCTGGCCACTCACCCTGGGGTGGGGCAACAGGGACACCTTGGGGAGCAAGGACACCCCTTTGAGGAGGTTGGAGCTGCTACCCGGCCCAAGGGCAGTGGTCTCTGTCCCTCTGAAGGTAGAAGTGTGGCCAGCTTGACCAGGGACCAAAGCAGGTGAGGGGGTTGTGCTGACAACACTGAGGTTGTCCTGTCCTTGCCTGGGAGCCTGGCTCCCCTCTACTCGGCTCTTGTCTCCATTCAGGTTCCACAGCTCCAAGTCGGGGAAGATCTACCTTCACAACGAGATCCGGCTGCTTTTCTCTCGCAAGTCGATCGAGGTTGACTCGGGGATCCCCTACGAACTGAAATCCTTCACGGAGATGCCGAGAAACCCCTGCTACTCACCCCGGGCCTGACCTCCTCCATCCCCCAGGACCCCCAGGGAGGCCCCAGACCAGCACTTCAGGGAGAGATGAGTAAAGGGCCAGCAAGCAAGCACCGCCTTGAAGTATCACCCTCCCTGTGTGCCCCTGTCCTCCTGAGCAGTGTGGAGGCTGTGCCCGTGCCCTGCAGCAGGGCTGGGATCGCTGAGGGGGCTTCACCAGAAGGGACAGGGGCAGAGGAGTGGTCCTGGCACTCCAGGACATGCCCAAGTCTTCTGCCCACGCTGCTGCCAGCTTGGAGACTTGGCTGGAGCTGGGTGGGAATGAAGAGTTGGGTGAGAGGCTCTGGGTAAGGCTGCCCATGCTGGTCCTGGGGTTGGGAGCAGAAAGTACGGAAGAGTTTGTATTTATTAGTATTTATTGTTGCTGGGAGCGTAGAGGCGGCTTGTGCAGAGGATCGGAGGTGGTGTGCTGTTTTTCTCCCCACCCTGTGGGTCACGGATGAGGTCCCTGGCACTGCAGGGAACCTGCAGGGTTGGGGCAGGGCTGTGGCGACTGTGAGGGTGTCTGGGGATGGGGACACCTCGACCTGTGGAAGACCTCTCAGCCAAGGAGCAGCTCCTGGGCTGGGGCTGTGTTAAAAGCCAGGGGAGAGGTAGAGACTTGCTGGGCACCAGCTCTATGGGGATAACTCTACTCTGGCAGCTTGGGGAGGCCTGAACTTGCCCTCTGACCCCCCCAAGAAGTCTGTGGCTGGCAGGGAAGCAGCCCCTGCCATGCGTCCTTGGGCCAAGAGGCATGGCTGTCCCACAGGTGGGACGGGAATGTGGGGACAGACTTCCCCACAGCAGCCTCTGGGGCCTCCGAGTGTGGGTCTGGAGACGGTGGAGATTGCCAAAAAATGGAAGCCAGGAGGTGGCTTGGGGGGGGGGGGGGGTGGGCCGNGCAGCGCCTGGCCCTGCTGCAGCTGTGAGAGCTGCGGGCCCAGCCCAGCGCCGGGCGGGGGGCAAGGGGAGCCGGGCGTGCCTGTACCCCGTCTCCATCGCCCCCGGACCCGGCGTCTCCCAGGCTGCGGGAGGGCGAGGGACGGCTCCCCACACCGCCGTGTGCCGGCCTGTGTGGGGCTGACACCTCGCTGGGGGGGGGTGGGGGGGTGTGTGTCGCTC
>VWZZ01006966.1:88496-102494 GCA_013399095.1 Psophia crepitans
GGGGGCTGAGCCTGCCTGTCCCTGCCCCAGGATGCAGCGGGGGCCGGTGCTGCTCTTCCTGGCCTGGGTCTGCTTGCTCTTCTTTGCTGGCATCGGGCTCTTCATGAGCGGCTTCCTGCTCACCCGGATCGAGCTTGCCAGCAGCAGCTCCTGCTCGGACCCGCTTGTGCCGCCGCCCTGGGAGAGGCAGAGCCTCCCGCCGGGCTCCTGCTGGGCACCCCAGCGCTTTTCCAAGGCCGTACTCGTCATCATCGATGCCCTCCGCTTCGAGTTCGCCCGCTTTAACCCAGCCAAGGCCAGCCCGCTGCCCTACGAGAACAAGCTGAGTTTCCTGCACCACCTCGCAACCTCACAGCCCCGCCATGCCCGCCTCTACCGCTTCCGAGCCGATGCCCCCACTGCCACCATGCAGCGCATCAAGGGCCTCACCACCGGCTCGCTGCCCACCTTCATCGACGTGGGCAGTAACTTCGCCACCTACGCGATCCAGGAGGACAACCTGCTGGCGCAGCTGGTGCAGAACGGTAAGCGGGCGGGGAGGGTGTCCCGCTGGGACAGGGCACGTGCAGACCACTGGTCAGCACTCGCACGGAGCCTTCTTTCCTCTCTCCTCTGGAATGGAACTGCTTACGCCACCTCCACCCTGTCAGCGAACTCTTTTGTCCTGCTCAGACGATAGTTATCTCAGACAGAGCCGTCATGCAGGCAGGGTTTTTCTGTGTCCTACTGGGAGCGAGCAGCAGCTGGGACTGTGGCTAAGATTTCTTCAAAGGTGTTGAGGAATCAGGCGAAAGTGGCTGTACTGATGGTGGCTGTCACAAGGTCACCACCAGGAGTGGCTGCACGAAGCCAAGGGCAGTCAGTCGTGCTGTGTTTGCATTCGGGTCAGGCACGGTGAGGGAGGAGCTGGTGCCAGGCTTGCTGCTGGGGTGTCACTCGGGCAGCAAGCCTGCCTGGCCAGCTGCCTGCAGCTGTTGGGCAGCGACCCCATCACGTTTGCTGTGTAATTTGGTGCTGTTGGGGTGAAGCTGTAAAGGGCTTGTTAGGGTGGGATGGCGGAGTAGAGAGGACAGGATGCAGTTTTGTGTTAGCCAGAGAGATTTCCTTCCAGAACTGAGCAGCACAAATACCAGTGCCTGGGATGAGGTAGCATGACTGGGTTGTCCGCTCCCCCTGTGAATGAGCGAGGTGGGCAAACACAGTAAATCATCCAAGGGAAAAGACGCTGGTAGACCCTGCTCCAGAGCAGGAGGAAACGGCTCCCACTGCCAGGCTGGAGACGCTCTCTGGAAACATGGGGGGCTGGCTGGTGGCAGGCAGGGCAGGCAGAGCGAAGGCAGTGGGAAGAGTCAGTGCTTTTGCCTCCTCTTTTTCACGTATAGAAAACCTACCACTGTTGTGTTTAAAGCTGGAGCCCAGGACTCACAGCTTCTACTCAACCCCTGTCAGCAGCCATCTATGGCCTTGTGTTTTACAGCGGGGGTGCGGGCCCCGGGCAAGAGCTGCACCTTCCGAAGTGCTGTGGTGGTACCGGCGGGTACCTGCCTGCGTCCTGGCCTGTTCCACCCACGGGTCTTTTTGCTGGGGGGACGCATCAGAGGTCAACAACAAGTCATGAGGGTGTGCAGGTGAATTGGAGCGGGGGGCACTTGTAGGCTTAGGAGTAGGGCTGGCCACTCCTTGTATTGAGTTACAGCTGGATGGTCATTTTAATTTTAGCTTGCCTTTGAGTGGGGACTGGGGCTCCTTGCCAGTGCTCCAGACTCTGATGTGGAATCTGCCGAGGCTCTTTGCACTAGCGCGGGCGACAGCATGACTCGGGCGGGCTCTCTGCTCTCATTAATTCCTTTCTTGCTGCCTCAGGAAGAAGAGTGGTCTTCATGGGCGATGACACTTGGGATGGACTCTTCCCAAAGAAGTTTTTCCGCTCGTATTTCTTCCCTTCTTTTAACGTGAAGGATCTTCACACTGTGGATGATGGCATCCTGCAGCATCTCTATCCAACTGGTAAGTAGCTCTTTCCCCAGGGTCTGCATAACCCTTTATGTTACCTAGGTGTCCTCCTGCAAGTTTGGGGTAGGACTGAAGAGTTTTTTCTGTTGTGGAGTGGTACTGGGCAGTCAAATACCACTGCCCGGGGATTATAGTGCTCTAGCTGTGTTTTCACAGATAAGCCAGCTTTTAGGGTCCATAAACTGTTTCTGTAAATACCTTTTCTCTGTTTGGGAGACAGCGCAGTTTGATGGGATGAGGTCAGACTTCTACATCTGTTGTAGAAATACACTGCCAGGATGGAGGAGGAGGAGCAGCTTAGCTTTGACACGTGGCTGCCTGGGCAGGCACACAGTGCTCCGGGAAATACACAACAGTGCAGCTGCCCAGCAGGAGACTGGGGCACAGCACTGCTCTCAGCAGAGCATCAGTGGCTGCTGGTCTAGGGAAGAAGGTGAAATGTGAGATTGTTTTGTGAATTTTAGGTGTTTGCAGACTCCTCCCTGAGGTCCTGTGGCCAAGGGGAACGCTTTTCTTTATCTGTGTGTGAATCACGGCTGCAGTGGTCTCTCACGGGGAAGTCCTTGTGCTTTGTGGGAAAGCTGCGGTTCTTCGTTTAACGCCAGATATGTTGGTTTTCCTGTGTCGAGGCTCTGAAGCAAAGAGGAGAAGCCAGGGTAACTTTCTCGCTAGGAGCAGCATTAGTGTACTGGGCCCGCGTCCTCTGTGGGATGCAGAGGAGCTTGTTGATGAGTCTGACCTGAGATATCTCCAGGGGAGAACTGGAGTTCTGGGTTCTTCTTTTCCTGGGCATCCCCTTGGTTTAGCACAGTTCAAGTATTTCAGGGTGACACTGGGCCATTCCCCTCCTGAGGGGTGGTGGACAAAAACCATGGGTACTGTGGTGCTTGCCAGGCGCTGAGCTCCCCGCAGCATTGCACCCAGGCACCTGCAAACCAAGAGTGTGCCTCTGTTAAAACCTGCATTGATCTCCTTGAGCACTGGGGCTGACAATGGCAGGAGGGGAAGAAACAGCACTTTCCAGAGGCAAACAGGAAGCTCTGGCAGGAGAATCCAGGCACAGAGTCCGTGTCTGAATCCTGACCCAGCATGTGATAAGGCTGCTCTTGTTCTGCAGTGGACAGCGGTGAATGGGACATGCTGATTGCTCACTTCCTTGGCGTGGACCACTGTGGGCACAAGCACGGACCTGACCATGCCGAAATGGCGAAGAAGCTCACCCAGATGAATGAGATGCTCAGGTGATTAGTGTGGTGGTGGGGGTTTGCCGGTTGGCCTTTTCCTTCAGCCAGGCTGGTGAGGTCTTCCTAAGGCATTTTCAGATGCAGAGGGCAACAGGGAACACTTACTGTGCCTGTTAAGGTGGAGAACGACTTTGGGCAGCAGCAGCTGAAACCCCAGCAGTGGGGCAGTTTCAGTTGCTTAGACATGTGTTCGCGAGACATTTGGTTTCAGAGGTGAGGTTGTCTTCAGCTCATGGAGCCTTGGTTCTCAACCAAAGTGTACAGGTGGAGAACAGCTGAGCCTCACTCTCTCTGTCTTTGAAATCGAGATTGTCATACTGAGGTTTGGCTAACGTTGGGAAGCACTTGGAGAACCCTGGCTGGACAGTGCTGCATTTACTGCGCAGGCCCGTGAGTTGTGATTTTGTGTCAGAGGGCAGAACGGGATCCAGAAATCCTGATCGCGCAGCTGTGCCTCAGCCCAAAATGCTTCAGTTTTGACTCTTAGAACCGTTTTTGCTGTTGGAAGGAGTGGATAACTTGCCTTGCTGCATCTGAGAGTGCAGTATATATTGTGTCATACTTACTGTATCCTTCAGGGACAGATTCCCTTACTTTTCCTTAGAAGTAGGAGATTGCTCACACAATGTGATGCGATAGACAAGTCCTAAATAGGAGCAGCCTGAAGTTTGTTCCTGTTGGGAACGTTCCTTCTGAATTGCATTTTGTTGAGTTCCCTGAAAGCACTGAGGAACCAGCCACCCCCCGCAGGCGACCTAGGCAAGATCAGTCCACTCTGTCTCAGGGCTCTGAATTTTCAGTTCAGTTTTGAAGCACCCGTCACCCTGGTCCCTGGCTCAGTTGTTACAGCTCTGCGTCGGCACTTGGTTTTACTCACATCATTTTGTGGACTTCACCTGTGTGGTACTGGCAGGCTTAGTGGGGACATGTCCTCTCCCACCTGGGCTACCTGGACCCCTGCCTGGGTAGGCGTTGACCTTCCTTACCCCCATGACAGGTCCTTGGTGGAGCACTTGGGGAATGACACCCTCCTTCTGGTTGCTGGGGATCACGGCATGACAGAGACCGGAGACCACGGTGGTGACAGTGAGAAGGAAGTGAACGCAGCACTGTTTGTGTATAGCAAAACACCCCTATTTGGCACTAGTCCTCCCGAGGTGAGAAGAAGATGATCCTTAGCTGTCACTGCCTGAGGTGGCATCTGCATCCTGGGGTTACGGAGAGTAATGCTTTGACTGGGATTAGATTGAGAGAAGTGGGGAGTATGTCACCCATGTTCGGGGCCCTCCAGCTGTGAGGAGTATGTGGATGGGGCCAGGTGAGCTGTCAGACAGCCAGGGCCAGACCCAAGGACCTGCAGCTCCCAGCAGGCATCCTTCCCTCTTTGGGGTGCTCAGGGAGACCTGAGCTGTGCCTCTGCCTTCCCCTGTGTTTTTTCCCCTCCTGGCTTTCCTGGATTCCCCTCTGAACAGGAGTATCTTTCCCACCATCCTCTAGCCCGAGTGAAAAGCTGCGTTGCTGTGTTCTGTCTGAATTTATGATTCCTCCCCTGTCTCTCCAGGAGCCTGAGGCCATTCCCCAGGTGAACCTGGTGCCCACTGTGGCCCTGCTGCTTGGTGTGCCCATCCCCTACAGTAACATCGGGGAGGTGATGGCTGAGCTGTTCTCTGGAGATGGTGACGCTGTGTCTGCAGCCTTGCAGCAGCTCTCGGTCTATCACATCAACGCCAAGCAGGTATGGCCTACGGTAGACCTCCTCATTGAACTAGAGAGGAGAAGGAATGGCTTTCTAAGCACATACCTCTTCTGCTTGGTGGAGGTGGGGTGGTGACATGGTGTTATCTTCATGGGGAACTTTTTTTGAAGAGTACCTCCTTGCAGTGCTTGCTCCAGTAAAAGGCAACACCATTTTTTTTTTCCCAAAAGAGAAGGAAAAGACACCTGTTTAGTGCGTGGTGGTGTGTGCTGTGCTGTGGTGTGGTGTGGAAAACACTGGCTGGGAAGGTGATATTCCCTTCAGGATGAGGATTGGTCCCACATGGTCAGAGGGGGATTTGGTTTTTGGGGAGAGGCTGGTGAGGAGGCTGCTTCTTCAAGGCAGAAGATGACTAGGGACAAGTCTTTTTAATGGAGATTCAAGAATACAAATGGATGTTTTGATGCTGCCTCAGTTTTGGAGGAGAAACGGCATTAGCTAAAATGCTATTTTACATCAGTGACAGAAGAAAAAGAGTAATGAAGGACTACATAAAAGAAACACCAAGTAACAGGTGATAGTAAAGCAGGGAAGAGAAGGAACAGTTTACACTAAGCGCAACAAAATACAGAACCCCAAGAGCTGAATGACAAAATCCGAATTAAAGCCACTATACCAGGTATACAGGGAGCCCAGGCAATCGAGCAGGCCGTGTGCCAGGGCAAGCCAGAGCCTCTGTGGAGGATGTGAGGGCTGTCTGTTGTGGCTGTGGGCGTGCTGCGGAACCAGATTTGCCACACATTTTACAAGGCATGTGTCTTAGCTAAGTGCTGGGCAGCCTTTGAGGGACGCCTGGATTGCTGGGAGCACAGGAATAACTCCTCCAGCTCCTAGGTGTGCCAGTTGGACACCACCAGAGCAAGTCAGTGAGGAGCTGGAGAGGATACAAATGCTGACTGGAAGACAGAAACGTTCAGCCGCTCTGCTGTGTATTTGTAGAGCAGCAGAGTGCTTTGTCATTTACGGATGATAGTGTATGTTACTGTCCATTAGTCACTGAGGGTATCGATCATCGTCTATTAGGAATTAGCGTTACTCAGTCCTGCCTGTTTAAATATTTGCACTCATTTGTCTGAGGAGGTTTCTGGCTCAATCGTGTTGGCGTTGAAGAAACTTCTGCATGCCAGGGAGGTTGTGCAGGCCTGGGAGAGAGATGGTGCATACGTTCGCCATTCATGGGCAAGAGCAGGCTGGTTCTGCCTGTGCTCTGAGGCAACTGGCAGGCGTATGAAGATACCAGTGTGTTTCAGGGCTTGAGCAGATCTATGCTGCTGGGCAGCTGGATGCTTATTTGGGTGCCCTGCCCTGGTAGTGCCTTGGTAAGACTTTTTTTTTTTTTTTNAACTTTCAGATCATAGGTACCTCTGTTCCTGTCCCCCTAAAGTAGGAAGCGGAACAAGCTCTCCTTAGCCTGTGGTACAGTGAGTTAATGTGCCTGTATGGAAGAAGAGGGAGCAGTTCTATTTCATCCACTAAAAGCTCTTTAATTTGATGTCTGACCTCAGTCAAACAATGTGCAAGTTAACATGGGGTGCAGATTAATAGCTAGTAATGACCTGAACTTCTGCGGGACATTTGCCTTATTGTTACCAAAGACTGCATAGAAGCCCTTAGTGATGCCCAGCATTACCGGAGGTGCACCTGCAGGTGAAGAACCGAGAGGAATCTGCATGGCTTGAGAGATGTCACTTGAGAGAGATGTCAGTTTGACAGAGGGATTGTGGTTCTTGTTGGTCACATCCTGAATTTGGGTGACCAGCCCCGGGTGATGCAGGTAGGGATGAGTCTGTTCTCGCAGGGGCTGGCAGACTGGGGCTGTTTCTGTTCTGAAGGAGCTGTGTGAGGCAGTGAATCCCATTCCAGTGGTCCCAGTGCTGCTGTCTGATTCTGTGTCCCCTCTCCTGTAGGTGGACCGCTTCCTGCACTCCTACTCACTGGTGGCTCAGGACCTGCCAGCAGAGCAGCTCCAGCGCCTGCAGGACCTCTTCTCCGGCGCTGTGGAGGAGCACACTCAGCTCCTGGCCCACGTGCAGGGGACGACGCTGGTGCCGCCGGAGCTGGAGTCCAGGCTGGAAAGCCTCATCAGTCGCTTCCAGCTCTACCTGCGAGAGGCACGGGCTGTGTGCACCCAGTCCTGGGCCCGCTTCCACCCCCTGCGTATGGTGGGGGGCTGCACCCTTATTGCCACTTCGTGCTTGCTCTGCTACATGGCCTCAGAGTTAGCAGCAGCATCGGACTCTTTCTATCGCAGCTGCCTCCTGTACCCACTGCTTTGGGGCCTGGTGGTGGCTGTTCTGCTTGGGCTGGCCCATGCATTCACCCAGGAGGGGCTGGATCTCCTCCTGGTGTCATCATGGGCAGCCGCTGCTTCTCAGCTGGGTTTTTTCTGGCACTGGTGGGGCCGGCATCCCAAGCGAGCCCGTTTGGCGGGCAGTCAGCCACCCTTGGCCAGCATTAGCCTGAGGCAGAGGCTGCGAGCATGGCTGAGGCTGGCCTTCCCCATGGGCATTCTGCTCTTCCGCTGTGGAGCTATGTTCTCCGATAGCTTTGTGGTGGCCGAGGCACAGGTGGCCCCGTTCCTGCTGGCCTCACTGGTGATGTTACTAGTAGGGAAGCTCCACTGGGATGGTCGCCTGACTGTGCCAGAAAGCCCCAAGCAGCAGCTCCTTGGCTTTTCTTCTTACCGGAGAGAGATCTGGTATCTGCTGTGCCTCGTGGCCATGCTTCTGGTCTGTGTGCGCCTCTCTGGTTTCTTCCACCAGTGCCGTGAAGAAATCCCTCAGTGCCGGCCCTCTCTTTTCCTCTCGCCCCTTGCCAGTCTGAGAAACACACGGGCCAAGAACCTCTTCTACCTCCTGTGCGTGGCCTTGCTGGCTGGGCTAGTCTATGCAGTGCGGAGCTGGCTGCGACACTACGGCAACCTGAACAGCTCAGATCCCCTCGTGCTCTTTGTGCGCTGGGGTTTCCCACTGGTGGTCCTCTGCATTGCTTGCTACTGGGCTGTTGCCTCCAGCGCTGATGACTCTCTGGGCAAGCTGCAGGAGCTGGTGCAGGTAGCGGTCGTTGCCTTTCCGTGGGCTGTCTACGGACTAGCATGCGTGGGGCTGCTGCTCCTGCTGTGCAATCCCATGACGGTGTTCGCAAAGGACACGCGGGAGTCGGCGGGATCCATCGTCACTCCCTACGTGGGGGTTCCCGGCTCTGAAGTTGACTTCCTCCACGTCATCCCTCAGATCTACAAGAGGATGCAGGAGTCTCAGAAGAGCCTCCTGGAGCGGGGCAGCTGCAAGGCCACTGTCGCAGCGTATGGGCTGGGCAGCGTGTACTCGGCAGCCCTGGTCATAGCGCTCACCCTGCTGGGTTTCCTCTTGATGCTTCTGCACAGTGAGCGGCTGAGTCTCGCCTTCCTGCTCCTCTTCCTGGAGGCCTTTGTGCTGCTGCACATCCACACGCGTGCCAGAGGCCTTGCTGGAGACGCTGGTGAGTCAGGGCTCAGTAAACCATCCTCTGGATGTGCGACCAGGGCCTTATCTGCAGCACCCTTGTCTTATTTCCAGTGGGAGGGTGGGGTCCAGTCTCTGCTCTCGGGGAATGGCGGTGCACTGATTCTCAGGGGATTCCTCCTCGCTTTTTTAGAGCTGCTTCAATTCGCTAGTGGAAGAGAAATGTGGGCAGCAGGGAGGCGATGTGTGAGGAGGAGGCGGCAGCGTGCCTTGTGTTAGGGAAGGGGGCCCTACACCCATCCCTTCTCCCCAGGGTGTAAGCAGCCGCTGAACCCCACTGCTGCTGGCAGAGCCTGCAGCAGGGAGGGCAGCAGAGGGAATGCCTGGCCCCTTGCTGTGTCTGTGGTGGGAGCCTGACTGGTTTCTGACTCTCAAAAGAGACAGTGTGGAACAGGAACCTGGAAGAAAAGTCGATAGGCGTTTTGACTGTGGATCTTGTTCCTTGATGCTGATATCTCTCTCTCATTTTTTTTTATCTCTCAGAGCCTTTTTCAGTGCCCTGGTGTGCGGTCATCTCCTGGCTCCTTGCTGCTTCCCAGTTCTTCTATTCCACAGGCCACCAGCCCATCTTCCCGGCCATCCACTGGAATGCAGCCTTTGTGGGCTTCCACCTTGACCACAGCACGAACCTCCTGCCCGCTGTCCTGGTGGGCGCCAACACCTTTGCCTCCCATATCCTCTTTGCAGGTAAATCAATTTCTTCCTGGGCTGTAGAGCCTGAGCAGACACTGCTCACTGCTTTGCCTTGTCTGGAGGCCTGCAGGCTGAGTGTGAGGCGATGAAGGCTCCGGCACCAGCTGAACAGCAGCATCCTCGCTGTCCCCTTCTGGGGCCCACGGAGCTGCCCGTGGCCTGCAGCCTCCATGCAGTTGTGCCTGACCAGCAGACTGGAGCTGGCGTATATGCTTCCTGCACGTCCAGGGCACGATGGCAGAGTGTAGACTGCTCCTCACCTCCTGGGCTCCAGTAACTTCATGTGCCTTTGTCCTTGAGGTAGTTGGCTGCCCTCTGCTCCTGCTTTGGCCCTTTGTGTGTGAGATGCCCAGCTCACAGAGGAAGAAGCCCAGGAAGGAGCCCCGGGAGGAGCTGCAGGACGTGGAGGAGCACATGATGGAGATGAGGCTGCGGGAGTCCCCAGAGAAGTTCTCCACGGCTCTGCTGCAGCTGGGGCTGAAGTACCTCTTTGTCCTTGGGACACAGGTATGGGAAGAGGCAGGATGGCTATGGAGGAGGCAATCCAAGAGGAAACTGGTGTGTTGTGAGAACCGTGGGGCACTCTGATGAGAGAAAGGGGTCAGCCAGGGCAGAGACAGGACTGGGGGTGATATATCTGGTTGCAGGTGGAAGAGCAGCTGCAGAGGTCCTTTTCTCAGCCATACCGTTTGTTCTGTGCTTTGGCAAGGGCTGCAGCACGGAAGCTGCAGTACGGATTAGGCTGCTGTTCGGACCCATCTGCCCGGAGTGGCAACGTCTGTTGCGAAACTGCAGGGTTGTAATCCTGCTCCCCCTCTCCCCCACCATGCCTATCTATTTTGCACCAGCTCTGGTTTTCATCTGATCTTGTGCTGTGGTGATGTAGGGAGCTAAACACCACAGATTCAATCCTGTGAATGAAGCAAATAGCTTTCTGAGGTTTAGCCCTTCAAATCATCTCCTGTGTGGTCAGACCAGTGCAAGGGAGCGGGCAGGCCCCGCAGCAGGAGAGCGGGAGTGCCTCTCAGTGAAATACTGGATCAGGTTAGTCACAGTTTGAGCCCTCCTCTGGGCTGTGCCAGCCTGGCCCTGGGAAAGCCTGTATGTACCACAGCCTGTTTGTGTTTTTCGATGAGGACACGGTGGAAGGGAATCCTCTTTGGGACACTTACTTCTGGTGCGTGCTATACCAGCTTCTCAGGAGTGTGCGGTTTAGCACCACCTTCAGATGTGAAACTAGTGCCCAGCAGGTCTCTCCAGAGTCACTTGTAACGTGTTTTTCCTGATCTCCCCCACAGCTTTTGGCCTGTGTTTGTGCAGCTATGATCCTCAGGAGGCACCTCATGGTCTGGAAGGTCTTCGCCCCGAAGTGAGTCCCAGGAGTTGCTCTGATGCTGGGTTAGGGCTTATATCCCTGACATGTTGCTTACCGTTCGTAGACAGTAATGATGGAAAAGACTGTGTGATTGATCTCGTATGACTTCTTACCTGATCAAGGCTGTAGAAATGTCCTTAACTAATTTCTGCTTCAAGTTCAGATGCTGGACTTGAGCTAGAACACAGAATTTCTCCTCATCTTGATTTCCAAGGGAACAGAGAGACTCATCTGGAAGCTAAGAATATTCAGGGCAGAGCGCCAAAGGCAGGGATAGCCAAGCACAAATGGTAAACCTAGAAATGCTAAACTAGCAAACCTTTCGGCTAGTAGGAGTGTGGGGTGGTCTTGGCCTCTGAAGGATTCAAAATCCCACCTGGGTGTTGTCTTTAAACCAAGGGTGTGCTTGACTTCCACGTTGCAGGTGGCAGCTGCTGGGGAGTGAAAGTAATTCAGGTTTTAGGATCTGGGGTGCTAGCAGCCTTTCACTGTCAGGAAAACCAGTCTGCTGGGAGTGAGGTCAGCGCCTGTCTTTGCAGGCATGCCGGCTGTGGTGTCCTTACTGCGTCTGTTGTGCCTGCAGGTTCCTCTTTGAGTCGGTGGGCTTCGTGGTGAGCAGCTTCTGCCTCCTGCTGGGGATCTCCCTGGTGATGCGTGTGGACTGTGCCGTCAGCACCTGGTTCAGCCAGCTTCAGCTCAGGTAGCATCGGAGATGTAGGGGAACCTGACCTGCTCGTCAGCCGAGGCTCAGTTTGTCTCCTTGCCTCCCTCGGGCCGGGAGGCATACATGAGCCACCAGCAACGAGTGCCTGCTGACAGCAGTCAGGGATTATCCCCAGCTCCCTGCCTCAGCGCTGCACAAAAGGACCGGAGCCAACTGTTCCCCACTCATCGTGATGGTGTTTCTCAGCGGTGGAGGTCAGAGCTCTGGCTGGGCCTTTGTTGGCAGCAGGAGGACTCTGTCTGCTGCAGGAGCCCAAGAAACCAGAGTCCTGAAGTGGTCCTCTGGAGAAACACCAAATGGGGGTCTTGCTGCTACTTTCCTGACAAGTGTCCCCACTGTGCAGCTGGTCAGCTTTAGTGGCCAGCAAGGTGTCACCTCGCCTGTGGAGAGGCAGAGACTCGTGGGAAGCGGCCTGCTGAGGAGAGGAAGGAAGGGAGAGAGGAGAGGGATGGTCCTGCAGCCACCATTTCTCTTTGTCTGCTCAGTTTTCACACTGGAGTCAAAGTGTATGTGGTTACACATGCAGATGGTTCCGGGGATCTCGGTGGCAGCTGCTCCTCTGTCAAGTCGGTTGCTCTGTATTCAGGCCCCTCCTGCCCTACCCTCCCATTTTCCTGGTCTGCCTCAGCCCTACAAAGGGACCCCCTGCAAACGACAGCAGGCTGGGCTGCCTCGTACGGCCTCAGGCAGGCTTGGCTTGTTGGGGGCAATGGCAGCAGGGAGATCTGTCCATGATCAAGAAACGCTCCACTTGGGGTGATCTTGGCCTGTCAGTGTCCCTGCAGGCTGGGCTGTAGCAGCCAGGGCTCCCAGTCTCTTCCGGAGTGTGTGCTGCTGGATGCCGGCTGCTGATTGTAAACGGTTGCGCTGCAGCAGGACGTAGTGACCCATTGGCTCATCCCTGTGCTGGATTTGGTCATGAGGAAGGGGGAGTCTGGAATAGCTGTCCCGACTGCAGGAGTAGCCTTGGTGTGAGCTCCAGTGCCTGGGAACAGCTGCTTGAAAGCCCTGAGCGGCTGACAGCTCTTCTGGGGGTGGCTTAACCCACTGGTATCTGTGTACGTGCTGGGGGTTATGTCACCTTGAAGGGACCCCAGGCACTGCAGCCGATGGCATCTGTGATCCCATATTTGGTGCTTATCTCCCTCTTGACCTTGGTGTTCCGTGTGGGACGTTGTGCCGCCAGTGAGCTATCCCAAACCTGCCCTTGACTGTGCAGTCAGGAGACGTCGTGTTTCTTTCTTTATGGGCAGAGGTAGAGGATGGTGACCGTGGTGCCTGGCCACAGCCCAGATAAATTCCCCTGCAGTTTCGGTGGGAGCTGTGATTCCTTACTGCCTTGAACCACTGTGTGGCATTACTTGGTGCTATGAGACCTTTCGTCTCTTTCCCCTCTGGAAAGAGCCGAGGACTGCTTGCCTGGGATTCCTGCGCTGATTTTTCTTCTGATCCCATTTGTTTTTTAACTCCGGCACCATGACTGCCCCGTTGGAGTTCCTCACTGCAGGCTGCTAGTGTCGCGCCAGGCTTTTCCTCTCCTCTGCCCTGGAGAGTCCTGGGGAAAGTGTCTTGTCAGCTTTCTCATCTTTTCAGTTCTTGCTGTTGTGCCCAAGTGCCCAGTTGCTCTGGCTCTTGAGGGCAGGTTTGGTTTCGTGTTTTACCCCTGCAAAATGCGTGCTCACATGCTAGGGTGCAATTCCAGGGAGGCTTAAACTGCTCTAATTTTGGGTTTCCATTGCCTGGCCTCCTGACCTGCTGGCTGTGCTCTCCCACTTCAGCCTCACATCCCCCCTGCCCTGTGGGTCTGTGCTGTTTCCTTTCTCCTGACACAACCAGGAACTGGTGCGTAGCTGTGTTTCCAGTGGAAAGAGGAACAGGCAACTCGTGGGAAGTACAAGGAAGCTGCGAGCGTATGCAGGGGAAAAATCAGGAAGGCTAAAGCCCAGCATGAGCTCAACCTGGCCACGGGAGTTAGAGACAACAAAAAGTGTTTCTACAAATATACTAACAGTAAGAGGAAGGCCAGGGAGAACATCCATCCCTAACTGGATGCGGCAGGGAACTTGACTACTGAGGATAAGGAGAAGGCTGAGATTCTCAGTGCAGCCTTTGCGTCTGTCTTCAATAGTCAGACCAGTTGTTGTCGGGGTACTCAGCCTCTGGACCTGGACGTCTGGGACAGGGAGCAGAATAAACCCCCCACGATTCAGGTCAAAACAGTTAGAGATCTCCTGCTTCACCTGGACTGCCACAAGTCCATGGGGCCAGATGGGATCCACCCAAGGGTGCTGAGGGAGCTGGCGGATGTGATTGCCGAGCCGCTCTCCATCATCTATCATTGGTCATGGTCAACGGGAGAGGTCCCAGATGACTGGAGGCTTGCTAATGTGACGCCCATCCATAAGAAGGGTCGTAAGGAGGATCCGGGGAACTACAGGCCTGTCAGCCTGACCTCGGTGCCAGGGAAGGTGATGGAGCAAGTCATCTTGGGGGCAATCATGTGCCATGTCCATGACAACCGGGGGATCAGGCCCAGCCAGCATGGGTTTGTGAAAGGCAAGTCCTGCCTGACCAACCTCATCTCTTTCTACGACCAGGTGACCCGCCTGGTGGATGAGGGAAAGGCTGTTGATGTAGTCTACCTAGACTTCAGCAAAGCCTTTGACACGGTCTCCCACAGCATTCTCCTG
>VWZZ01006966.1:106346-116491 GCA_013399095.1 Psophia crepitans
CGGCCTCCACCTGGTCTTATAGAATAGAATAGAATATTGCCCAGGGGTGTGGGCAGAGCCTGGGGGTTCTGGGGAAAAATGAGGCAACCTTTGTGCTGGTAAGCTGGGGAAGGGGCTCCCTGCCACGGCTGTGGTACTGAGGAAGCCTGATGCAAGGGAGGGAGGGAGGGAGGGAGAGTGTAGGAAGCCTGTGCAGAAGGGTGGCCGTGTCTTGGGAAAGGGCTGGCTATTGGTGCTCTTTTGGGAGAGCTGAAAGGTCTTGGTCCTGGAGGACTGTCCCCAGCAGCACCTGGGTAGCTGGGGACTGGGTGTCTAAAGCAGTGTTGGAGAGGTGGCGCTTGCTGTGTCCCTAGGTAGCGCAGTTCCCAAGCTGTTAAATCTCACCACCACAACAACAAAAATACTAGGAAACGTCTGTTGTCTCAAAGCCAGGTGGTGGCACCTTAGTATGGGTGGTTGTTGGGCTTTTCCTAGCCAGCTCAATTTCTTGTTGGGTTGGCTGTGATAACAGGGCTGCCGGCTGCCCTCCCTGCCCTGCCTCTGGAGCTTACTGTCCTCTACAACTCCCTGCTTTTTACAATGGGAGCATCTGACTCTGCCATCGAAGGAGAAGCAGAAGGAATACGCCAGGAGCTCCTCAGGGGTAAGGCGATCATTCTGTGTATGGGGGCTCCCGGGGCTGAGGAGAGCATTCTCTGTGCTTTGGAGATGCAGGGTGTCTGTGCGCAGGGAAGCCTGGCTGTGCCGGGAAGGGCAGGAGGTGGGGTGGCTTGTGGCCAGGGAGGATGTGCAGCTGCCTGCCTCCCTGCTGCTGTCTGCAGGGATGGGCCAGAGGTTTTAAGGGAAACAAGGCGTAAGGTGCCATGTCTCTGGCAAAGTTTTGGTGACAGCAGAAAATGGGGGTTTAGTTATGGTGTACTGGCTTCAAAGAAAACTCACTGAAACCGGCTGCGGGTCAGAGAGGGATCTGCAGTGTTAGCACATGCTTGCCCGGGGGCAAGTGACCTCAGGAGGACTTGGCAGAGCTGGAGTTGGAGCCCTGAACTGTGTGTTGTCTCCTCACTGTGCCACCATTAACTCTGCTGTCTGAGCTTGATTTCCGTGCTGCTGAGACCAGGCCAGCCCTGCAACTCCATTCCTTCCCTTGCTACGAGAAACCTGTGCTTGCTTGAGGCTTTCTTTCCCTCTTGGTAGGGTGCCTGTATCAGCTTGTTGTCTCATGGATAGGGTTTTTGTTTGTTTTTTTAGTTCTGGAGGCTTGTGGGACCTGCGGGCAGGAGCTCAGCACTGAGGAGCTGTGGCAGAAGGTGCTGCAGGAGGTAACTGCAGAGGAACTGCAGGCACCTTTGCACCGGCTGGGGGCCGTGCAAGCAGCGTGGTGGCTGGCAACCAGCCGCCTGGGAAGCACCGCTGGCCTCTTCCGGCTCCTGAGCGACGCTGAGGTAAATGGGCACGGGCAGATGCTGCACAGCTCCTGGTGACCTGCACCGGAGCGTCTGCGCAGGTACCTGCAGGTTTGCTAAAGGAGGCAGAACTGGTATAAATACTGTGTTTGTCATAAATCCCACCCTGTAAAATGTTGCTGTGGCATTTAGAGACCTGAATCCTCCAGCACAGCCCAGTCACCATGAATAATCCTCTCCCTGGTGTCCCGGCCTGGCCTAACGGCCCTGAGTGTGTTAATGAGTCCCAGAATATCTCCTGCCTCTTGGGGCCCTGGACCTTAAGCTGTGAGATGGGAGAGCTGGGCAGGCTGGAAGGGGACTGCAGGTGGACTTGCAGCCTCTGTAGGGAGCAAGCTGCAAGCAGCGGGATGCAGAGGAACCATCCCTGCTGGTTATGAGGGAGGGTCAGACTTTTTCGAATGCCCTCCAGCAGCACCTGGACCTGCCTTGCCAGGAGCCCCTCAAGGTGCACCTCACCCTGGGGTGGGAGCTGCTGCCCTGGGCCAGACCAGAATCACTGCAGCGAGGAGGCTGTAGCTGAAGTGAGGGGGTGGTAGGACGTTGCTCTCCAGCTGTCAAAGGGTGTGGTGGGACCTCTGCTTCCCTGCACCCTGAGATCAGTGTTTCCTGCTTCCCTTCAGCACTCCCTGCTCTCTCTGTGTGTTCACAGGACCTGGAAAGAGCTCGCTGCAGCAAGGGGGAGAATGAACTCCTCTCCCTCCTCAAGGCATGGCGAGTACCTGCTGAGGGGACCTCCCTGCCCCTTGTGCAGAGGACCGAGGACTTGAAAGAGATCCTCTGCACTGCAGCAGCCTTCCTGCAAGGTTTGTGTGGATGAGGTACTCATGCCAGCACAGCCTCCCACTGCTCTCCAGTCCCAGGACCTCCTCTCGCTGCCCTTATCCTGGTTTCTCTTCCCAAGCAAACCTGCCCTTGGAGTTTTCTGAGCTCTTCCTTTGGAAAAGGGCCAGAGCTGAGCCTCTGGGTCTCAACTTTGCCGTTTGGTATTCAAAAAGCTTCTCTGCCTTTTCCCCAGCTGAGCCTTTCTCTGCACTGTCACAGGGTTCCTCTGCCTGTCTGTTCTCTAGGTAGGTGTCTGGGCCCCATGATGGTCTTGTAAAAAGCAGAAGGCTGACAGGGGACATATGAGGATTTTCCTTTCTTCTGTCTGTCTTCTGATACCTGCCTTGTTGCAAGCACATTGTTCCCGTTGGATTATCGTGCTGCAGGAGCCATGCAAAGCTCTTCTGTGGCTTCACAGACTGGTGGCACAGCAGGTGACTGATCTCATCTGGCTGCTGCATTCTGTCCCGCTCCTGCCTTTCCCTTGCTCGCTGTCCTGACATGCCAGCAGCTCCGGGGGCAGCCAGCATGGCCTGGCTGTGCTCAGGCTGGCGTGGGGCTTTCCTGCGAGGAGGGAGGGAGGAGCTTCTGCCCACAGACCTCTCAAAAGCCCGTAGTTTGGCGTTAGCAATCCCAACAGGGAGGTGGCAGAGGTGAATGTGATGAGGCATGTGAGAGCAGCCTCAGAAGAAAGCTTGAAATGCAGATTGAAAGACAAGCAAATACCAATTGCGATAAATATTCATGCATTAATATCCCAAAGCATTCTGCTGGGAAATGGCCCAGATGTGCTGCAAAAACGTCTTTCTGAGATTCTGTGTGTGCTTCCCCCATCTGCCCTGCTGTTGCTGTGGTCAAATGCGCAGGTGGAGCTGCACAGCACCTACCTCTGCCCTTGTTCTGGACCAAGGCAGGCAGGCAAGGCTGTTATTTCTGCTGAATGTTTCCACTGGGTGGCTCGTTCCCTTGCAACACCATCAAACCAAAGATGGCAGCTTGGCACCATCCTGCTGTGCGCTGCTGGGTGTGGAGGGGAGCAGGCCAGTCCCTGTAGCACTGGGACCAAAAGGACTCGTATGCTTGTTTGGGGACCAGGTGGGGTGGGAATGGGAGCCGCAGAGCTGAGGTGTTGGGTCTGTCCTAGGGCTGCAGGAGCTGGAGGCTGGGAACTTTCCCACTGCCCTCTCCCTCCTTCAGGAGGCTGCAAGAGGATTCTGCTCCAAGAGGGTCCTGGCCCAGATCTACACGTGCCTCGGCTGCTGCGCTCAGCGAATGGTAATGGCTGGGCCGCTCCCCTGTCAGCGGGGAAAGGGGAAATACCGCCTGGAGCGGGGTGGGGAGGCTCAGGCTGGTGTCTGCACTGCCTCTGCAAGGTCCCAGGCCGCTGCAGGAAGGTGAGGTCTTGAGCAGAAGTTGGCCCTGTGCCCCCAGCCTCCTTGGACAGCTGCGAAATCCAGACAGGGGTTTCAGCTGAGCACAAAGGGTTGCTGCAGAGAGAAGTTTAAAAACCATCCTGAGCAGGGCTGCCTTTGGCTAAAGTGCTGCCCTTGCTTAGTGCGGATCGCTGGGGAAGCAGAGCAGGGATCTGGATCCCACCAAACCGTAAAGATGTCAGCATGATGTCCTTGCAACATGCACCTCTTCCCATCTAACTAGGGCAAGCCTCAGACAGCCCTTCAGTACCTGAAACGGGCCCTCCAGGTAGACTTCCAGTGCCTTCCTGCCCTGTCCCATGTGGCAGCAGTGTACCGCGAGCTGGGGGAAACCGACGCGGAGCTGCAGGCTCTGGCTCTCCTCTATGAGGTATGCCTGTCGTCTTCCTGCAGTTCTGGGATGATTTTTTTTTTTTTTGCCCAGCAGAGCTTCAAGCAGGCTCCTACCTTCTGGGGGGCTGTTTGACCCTGGAGAGGTCCCCAAAGAGGTCTACAACAATCCACCCATGGCGCTGCCTTCAGCAGCAGGCAGGAAGGAGCCCAGCGAGACCCAAAATTCCTGCTCAGCACCTGGTGGCTTGGTGCAGCAAGACTTTTGAGTCCCAGTTCATGTTCTTGGTGGCTTGGGAGAAGAGATTGCACTCGCGTGTCAGAAAGTATGAATCTCTTAATAAAATACATAATAGTAAAGAGACCTTTAAAAGGCAGATTGTGGCTCTGAGCGGGCCTGCCTGGGAGGAGCAGGTCACAGCAGCAGACATTGAGTCAGCTCTTCAGCTGTTTGAAATCCGCAAGATACAAACACAGCTGTGGAGAAGGATCGCTGTCTTACGAACGGCCCGAGGTCTGGTCTAACTAGGTCGGCAGCTTCAATGGGAGGAAGCTCAGAGCACCTTGAACTAAAAACATGAGGTGATCTGAGTGATCTTGCAAATCTCCCCATGCCATGTGGAGATCAGAAGTCTGCCTGTCCCTGTGTGATCCTGGTTGCTCACCCTGGAAGCAGCTGTGCTGCACTGAGGGAGAACAGTGTATTTGTGCTTATGAAGTGCGGTGCTTCTGCTTGTCTGGGTGCATCTCCAGACGCCAGAAGTGCCAAGGGACTGCAGCTGCTCGGGACTTGACCGCATTGTGTTGACCATATTTTCTGTTCCTGTTTCACAGGCTCTGGGAAAAAAACCTCCAGCAGCTGCTTCCTCTGGTCCGTATTTCCTAATCCGAACAGAGCTTCTTGTCCACACACCACTACTAGCTTCTCTCCTTCGCCGTCACCACCCCTCTGAAGTGAAGTACCTGCTGGCACAGCGGTGTCTCCAAGACGGGAGGTAACAGTGCCTCTGGTCAGCTTGCAACATGCTGCTTGTTTGGACTGTGTGGTTGTCTCCGTGCTCCTGGAAGTCATCTAGTTCAGTACTGCTGTGGTGGTCTGCTCAAAGCACGGGTGTCACGACCAGAGCACGTGTAGTGCAGGGAGAGCTTGTGGGCTGGCGATCCAGGTACCGCCTGGCTGCTGACGCTTCTTGGGGTCCCTCTGCTCCTCCCACCACATGTCCTGTCCCTGTTGCAGGGTGGCTGATGCAGTGGAATACTACCTGGACTTTCTGGCTCTGCTTCAGGAGGGGCTGCAGCAGCAGGTAGGCGTCGTGGTGAAGAGCTCCCTCAGTGACTCGGGATGACATTTGGATCCCCATCCCAAAGCCCCACCCCTGGAATGCAGGTTTCAGTGTCTAGTTTGGGATGTGAAGGAAATGAGGTGGGGGCAGGGACCTCTGACCTGAGGCATGTCTGCTTTTGGATTCACACCAGAGACCACTCGACACTGCTGTTTGGTAAAACAGCTTCCCCTTTTCTGCGGGGAGCAGCTGTCAGCCTGGTTTTGGATGTCTTTCACTTTGACAGTAGGGTCCCCAGTACAGGAAAGACCTGGAGCTGCTGGAGCGAGTCCAGAGGAGGCCACAAAGTTGATCTGAGGGCTAGAGCACTGGTGCTATGAGGACAGGCTGAGAGACTTGGGCTTGTTCAGCCTGGAGAAGAGAAGGCTCTGGGGAAACCTAATTGCAGCCTTCCAGTACCTGAAGGAGCCTACAGGAAAGCTGGAGAGGGGCTGTTTGTTAGGGAGTGCAGTGACAGGACAAGGGGGATGGGTTTAAATTGAAAGAGGGGAGATTTAGATCAGATATTAGGCAGAAATCCTTCCCTGTGAGGGTGCTGAGGCCCTGGCACAGGGTGCCCAGAGAAGCTGTGGCTGCCCCTGGATCCCTGGCAGTGTCCAAGGCCAGGTTGGATGGGGCTTTGGGCACCCTGGGCTGGTGGGGGGTGTCCCTGCCCGTGGCAGGGGGGGTGGAACTGGATGGTCTTTGAGGTCCCTTCCAACCCAAACCATTCTGTGATTCTATGATTTGTCACTTTGGCTCTGCTGCGCTGTTAGTGCTTCACAGCTTCTGCCTCAGACAGGCTCCAGTATCTGTGGGAGCAGGTCTCAGCTTTGCTGGGCATCAGCTCTGCATTCCCAGGGTCATTCTGCTTGGCAGGGTGCTCTACTGTTCTGTGTCAGCACTGCCATCACTTTTGCTCCTCAGGTGCCCCTAGATGGTAGCTCTACTCTGCCCAGGATCCCCGAGGTGTTCCTGGAAGCTGCATCTGCCTTGGAGCAGGCCGGGAGGGACCAGGATGCCATAACTATCTGTGAGGAGGTGATCAGCCGGACGACTGACCTGATCCCACGGATGTTACGAGTGGAGGAGAGGCTGGAGCAGCCAGAGTGCCCATCACCAGGGGCAGGGCTGGCGGGTGCACCCCTCTTCCAGAAGAAGGAGAGCCTGTGCTGCCTTGCCTGGAGAGCCGCTGGATACCTGCACCAGGGCTGGGCATGGGCCAAGCTGGGCGAGAGCAAGGAGGCCATAACCCAATTCAGCAGGTGATGGAGCCTTGCTGGGAGAAGGGACGTCCCCAGCAGGCAGCGGGGAGTGGGGGGTATGCAGAGCAGGGCGCAGCATGGCGTAGGGGCTGGCCTGACAACTTGCGGCTGATTCCCCAGCACTGGTGGTACTGAAGCTCCTTTGTTCCTCTCCTCCCACCCGCAGGTGCCTCGGCGATCTCTTGCGAGTCCAGCTTTATGGGTCTGGTGTTGAACCGACAGGTAGGATGCTGCACAGCTGGGTTGTGAACCTGGAAGCTTCTCAAATCCAGATTTCAGGGAAGAGGTCTGTACCACGGTGCAGATGGGCCAGGCCGCTGCCCAGGTCATGGTTCACCACAGCCATGTAACGTCCCAAGCTCGTCATTCTTGGCTCTTGCCTTCTGCTGCCTCCTGGCCTCTCCCAGCCTGGCAGAGAAGCTGAGCTTTGCCAGCGGGGGTTTTGGGAGCTGGAAGATGAGCAGCCTGAGTAGATGTTCAGCCTGTCCTGACTGCTAACCTGGCTCAGCCAGGGACGAGCAAGGGAATGTCTGGAGGACGCTGTCTCCAAGTGTCAGTGTCTTTCTGTGCCAGAGAATCTCCTGCCAGAAGTGGAGGTGCTCCAGAAGATCAGGTTGCTTTCCCTCATCGGGCGAGGTGTGCAGTTCCTGGAGCTGGGCAGGCACAAGGAAGCCTTGTTGGATTTCCAGCACGGTTTGCAGATCTCGCCAGGTAAGAGCCTCATTTTGTTGAGAAACAGAGAGGATTACCACAAATTTATCCTGGCCTGTTTTGCTGTATTCAGCAGAAAGGCGTTATGCTTTAGACCACGCTTATTAAAATGCTAAGGACTACAGTAAGGCTGCTAGCAGTGTTACATACTTGAGATGCTTCTCTGGGGCCTGGTCAGCTTGATGCCCCGGGGAAGCAGACCAGGAGCGTACCAGAACCTTTGCCCACAACCAGTGCCCTGAGACAGCTTGAAAATTTCTCTTCTTCCTGTTCAAACCCCAGCCAGCTTTCTGCCAGAGAGGTTCTGCTTTACCAGGACAGCAGCTGGGCTCTTGCTTCACCCTGGGAAGCAGCATGTCTGTGCCTGGCAGTCCAGAGGCCTGTTGGGGAGGAGGGGAGCAGAGCAGGGAGCAGTGCGTGCCCTGAGCACAGCCACGGCATGGCTGGTGCTGCTCCCGGGGCGACCCCGTTCAGTGCTCCAGCTGCACTGACACGCTGCGGGGCCATGAGCTTTGCCAGCATCTGCCAAGCCTGCTGGTCCCAATCCTGACCGAGCTCCCTCCCTTTGGGGGTGCAGACCTGCCTGCAAGGAAAACCCCAACCCGTGCACAAACAGGCGTGGCGGGCTGCAGGGCTGATGCCATCTGCCTTGGCTGCCAACCCCAGGGGTAATTACAGCCTGTGACACAGCCGAGATGGTCTCCTCCCCATTACACCACCTCTCCTCATGCTCACCTCCTTCATCTGGCTTCTCGGCTTCTTTCGCAATGCCCTGCAACCCCCAGCAGCACCGGGGACGTGCTCACCCCCGCTAAGGGCCGAATCCCCCTTTGTTTCTTGCAGGTCACCCAGCTGCTGCTTCCTACCTGGTGCAGGCCCTGTGGAAACTGAACCGAAAGCAGGAGGCTGCTGCTCACTGGCAGAAGTTCTCCCAGAGCCCCCCTGGGGAGGATGGGCAGCAGGAAAGGTGTGTGGAGGGATGGGTGGGATCTCAGCTGGCCGCACCAGAGAGCTGCAGCAGTGCAGCTCGTGTTTAAAGCCATGTGGGCAATTTAGCTCTGCTCCTGCTGGCCTGCACCCACAGCTCAGATGTGCCTGAGGAGCTTCTCCCCATGTCTGTTCTGGGAGACCACGGGCTGTGGCTCTGCAGGGACCTCCCCGGGCACAAAAGAGCTGACGTGGAGCCAAAGTCTGTTTCTGTGATGGCAAACAGGAGGGCGGAGGCAGAGATGGCTCTGCGCAGCGCACGGAGAGCGAGCTTCCTAGGCAGGCCATGGCAAGGGAACACTACTGTCCTTACTGCTCCAACGCTCCCTTCTCTTTCAGGCCCTTCCCTTTGTACCTGGTTTCGTGCCTGAAGCAGGCGACCTTCCCGCACAGCACATCTCTTGCCAGAAGCATACAGGATTACCTCGGGACCAGTAACCAGGACGCCTCACGCTAACCTGGTCAGTCTCCCCATCCCCACCTGCTGCGGTCTCCCTGCACCAGTCTGCCACGAGGTCTTCAGTGACTCCTCCAAGACTCAGAATTACGCTTGGATAAAGCTGGCTTCCCAAAGGACTGAAACAGAATAGATCTCCTTTTCTCGTACAAGCCTCATTTCTATTTAGTTTAAGTTTTACCATGCCCTTTTTTTCAGAGCAAATCTTTGTGGTCATGGCCTTGACGCTGGCTGGAGCCACGCGGGGCCATGCCCCGGGCGTGTGGGCGCAGGTACCCCCTTGCTCTGCGCTCCCGGGAGCTGGTGCCAGAGCTGGGCAGTCTCACACAGCACAGCGCTGTCACATCCCCGGTACTACCTGTGCTGTGTATACTGGCTTTTCACTTGGTCACTGTAGCTGGGAGCCCAAAGGCGAGGTTTGGGCTGCGGCACGCAGCTCTGAGGCCCGACGTCCCTCGTGCTGCGCCCACCAGGGACAGTGGCAGAGGTGAGACCTGTCTGTCCCCTGCACGGCGCCGGGTCCCTTTCTGCGTGGGCAGCGAAGGGGCTCCTGCCCCGTGTTTGTGCAGCCAATGTTGGGTGAGCAAAGCCCCACGGACCCTTCAGCCAAGGCGCCGGCACGCCTGGCCTCCCGCAGAGGGAAGAAGCGTTTTGTTTGGGAGCGGCCAGGTGACGGCCAAGGTGGGAGAGGGCAACGGCGCACGGCGAAGCCCAGGAGAGGCACGAGGCAGGAGCTGCTGCCGCCTCCTCTGAGCGCCGTCGGGGCAGAGCGGGGCTGCGGGAACGCTGCCCGGCTCCGGGAAAGGCCACCCGGGGGGCCCTGGGGCTGCGAGCCCCCAGCGGTCTGGGAACCGGTGCTGGGTGGGCGGTGGGTGGCACAGTCCGGCCCTGCCGAAAAGATCAACCGGGGAACAGAAAAACGGCCACAAACGTAAAGGGACGGGGGCAGGGGCTGCGGAGGGGCAGGGCCGGGCCCCGCAGACCCCTCACCCGCGGCGGGGAAGCAGACCCCCTGCACAGCTCGGCCCCACCGCCTGAGGCGGCACGCGCCCAGCGTACCCGCCCGGTTCCCCGCGCACCCTCCTCCCGCCCCTTCTGATTGGCTTCCCGCCCGTTTACCGTGCCTCGGTCGCTGGCCAACCGCGAGGCGAGGTTAACCCCGATGGTCATCGGGGCGGGACTTCTCATCCAGATATTCCTATTGGTGGATTTTCGCCATTGGCTGCCCGACCCGTGTTGCCCGGTAGAATAGCCATGGTAGGAACGGCGCTGCGATTGGCTGACGGGTGTTGCGCTTGGCCCGTGCCGATTGGGAAGGGAAAGGAGAGGGGCGGGGCGGAGGAAGGGGTGCG
>VWZZ01006968.1:2252-12805 GCA_013399095.1 Psophia crepitans
ACCAATGCAGAATAGAGGGGGAGGAGGACCTCCCTCGACCTACTGACCACAGTCCTTCTAATACACCCCAGGATGCCACTGGCCTTCATGGCCACCAGGGCACATTGCTGGCTCATGGTCATCCCTCTGTCCACCAGGACCCCCAGGTCCCTTTCCCCTACACTGCTCTCCAGCAGCTCAGTCCCCAGTTTTGAGAAGATATTTGTGATGCAAGATGCAACACAGATGTATGACTATGCCAGTGGGCAACTGGAGGAGTGGGAGTTGCTTTCTCTTATTATCATAAATAATCCAGTAGAATAGAGACTTTTCTTGAGGAATTTTCAAAATTTCTAGGTTCATCATGAAGAGTTTCAGATTCAGAAAATGTATATACATATATATATTGTGCTTTTTATATATATTAAAAAAAAAAAGAAAAAAGAAAAAGAAAAATTCCACCAAATAAAGACATGAGGTTTCAGTGGGAAAGGTTTTAGCCTAGCCAACTTGAGGAGAGATTCAGATGATGAAACATACAGGATTCTGACTGTTTAAAATGGTAAGTATTAGGATATCTGAAGACACTGTCTTCTGTCAGCGCTTCTGCCTTCTCCAACATCAGCTACCTGAGACAGCTGAGACAGAGTTGATTTCAGGTTGCTTTGTGGTCTCTATACTGTAATCAGCAGCATCTTTTCTATTGGGAGAGATTTTTGCTGAATCCCAAACAAATACATCAGGTGTCTAGAACTGTATTTCATGTAAACTGGTCTAATTTCAATACTTAATATGATATAGTAGTATGTGGTATTCATATTAAATGTGTTCATAGTGTGCACCAGGCGACTGGAGTGGGGTGCTATTGGACTGTGCTATATCTCCCCCTCTGTCAAGGGTCAAAGTTTCTGTTGAATCACAGAATCATCTTGGCTGGAAAAGACCTTAGATAATCAAGTCCAACTGTTAACCTAGCACTACCCTAGCACTTCCATCCCTTTTTCTTTCAAAAGAAACCAGAGACCCATGGATGTCCCATGCCACAATACAGATATGATAGTTAAGAATTAGCAATTCCCATATCATAACTTTCAGTATACATTGGCTTTTTTTTCCACAGAAGCCAGCTGATGCTTCTTCACTTATAGATAAGGAGTGTAAACTGCCAATAAGGCAGGTGTCAATCCTTCCCTCTTGCTTCTGGTTAACTCCTTGTTCCCATCAATACCTAGTGCTTTTCTTCCTAGCGTTAAGATTTTCAGCACACTATTGTTTCACATACCTCTTAAACTGCACAAAGTCATTAAGCATATTAAGATTACAAAAACATCATGGCATTTCATCTGTGTTGAATATAAATTGTAAAGTGGGCATATTTACATTTTTAATTGTTTGAGAGATTGCTACTATTTCTAATTATAGTCACAGTCGCTTCAAGAAATGGTACAAAACTCACACAAAAACATTCAATGAAAAGTAAGTGTTGAAATTTCTGCCAAAGAACTAATCCTAGTGCACTGGATAACACTCCAACATCTCACTACAGGCTACTGTGCTGTCCGGTGTAGCCACTGCAATAAGGCACAACCAGAGTGTAAGTTAGCATGGCTCCAGTCTGTGCTTTTGCAGGATCCAAAAAAAGTCTTATTGGACTTAGACAGGCAATAGGAATTCAACAAAGTACTTTGAAGTCTGAGGAGATATTGAGGTGGTATATGAGTCTCTGGGACTTCAAGAAAAGACTAACCTACCTAGGCTCCTGAATCATACTCAGCAGGTACAAACAAAATTTTATGCACACAGCTTCAATTCACAGACTGTGTATTTAACATTTGCAATGAAATCCAAGGGCTTTGCTACTTCTATATTTCTGGCTCTTTTGGTTTCTTATAACAACTGTCTACTGCCAACTCCATAAGTACTGCAAGGCTCTTCCTTTCCAAATCAAATCCTAGATGACAAAGTCTGTCTTGTTTTTGCCTCTTATGCCTTTAGAGTCATGTTTTTTGTTGGGTTGGGGATTTTTTGTTGGTTTTTTTGGTTGGGTTTTTTTTTTTTTTTGTGGATACACAGTGCACAGGTTCAGAAGGATGGTAAGAAAATGTCTACAAAAGAGCTTCTCGATGATGAGACATTCACATGCAATGTGGAGGCGAGAAGATTCAATGTCCCCTGTGCTCCTGCTTTGATTCACATGTTCATCAGCTGCAGATCTAGGATGGGCACTTCAAGAGAGGGAGTTTAAGCACCCTTTTTTTGGCACTTCCTGTAGGCCTAATATGCTGACAGCTGTTAAACATAACCTAATTCCTGAAGTAGTCCATTGATTTTATAAGAAACATCGGCAGCAAGTTAGCATGAAAAATTCCATTCCTTGAGCTGGACATGTAAAGTTTAACTTTTCCAGTGCTCAGCCTCTCAACAGATAAATCCCTTCGGTGACTGTCTGCTTATGGCAGATGTGTCCCAATTCAAGTGGGTAATTTCACAGATCTTGAGAAGAGAAAAGCAAATGAGATTTTTTTTCCCCACCAAGACTCAGTTTGAGAGTTAGGACAGTTAGATTTATTACATTACATCCTAAGATTCAAACTTAACACTGGACTTAAATTCCCCAGATCTAACACCTCATTTGGCCATGGAAATGAGGCTGACACCTAAACCTCAAAAGAGTCCTACTGTAGTAAGAGTCACTCACACCATATTTTAGGAGCCCTTAATAATATGTTGATCTATATTTTTATCAAGGTCACTGGAAGGAGGTATTCCACTGGTAGAGCACTGGTTAAATCATTAACCACAAAGTGGGAGATATAGAAGACAAAATCTTTCTGAGCACAACAGCTTACTCAGTCCTAGGACAGTGACTTAACTATGGTGACCATAGAATCATAGAATCATAGAATCACAGAATCATAGAAAGGATTGAGTAGGGATGGACCTTAAAGATCATCTAATTCCAACCCCCCCGCCGTGAGCAGGACACCCGCCGCTAGACCAGGTTGCGCAAAGCCCCATCCAACCTGACCTTGAACACTTCCAGGGATGGGGCCTCCACAGCCTCTCTGGGCAACTTGTTCCAGTACTTCACCACCCTCATAGTAAAGAATTTCTTCCTAATATCTAATCTAAATCTCCCTTATTTTAGTTTAAAACCATTCCCCCTCATCCTATCAGTACATGTTCTTGTAAACAGTCCCTCTCCAGGTTTATTTTAGGCCTCTTTAGCTCCTGGTGTTGCCCGGTTACACTGGGAGGCTGCCATAAGGTCTCCCCAGAGCCTTCTCTTCTCCAGGCTGAACAAGGCCAACTTTCTCAGCTTGTCCTCATAGGAGAGGTCCTCCAGCCCTCTGGACTTGCTCTAACAGGTCCATGTTCTTCTCATGTTGGAGGCCCCAGAGTGAAACGCAGTACTCCAAGCCGGGTCTCACAAGAGTGGAGTAGACAGGGAGAATCACCTCCCGCGACACACTGATCACAGGTGATTAGATGAAGAAACTCTCTTACAAGATTCCTGTTCAGGAGCAATTGTCCCTTTGTGTTCCCAGGGATGATAAGTAAATCCTATAATGTAACTGCAAAGGATCACCCTCACACAAGCAGCCAGATTACGGTCAGCCAGTGAGTGACTTCTTAATAAATTAGTAAAACCATGTCTTATCATTACCTGAACTTCATTTTTAGCCAGTGTCAGAAGAGTTTCAGAACGGAGAAGGATTTGGATATATTGTAGCCTTCAGACCCAATGGAACACGTGGCTGGAAGGAAAAAATGGTCACCTCTTCAGATGCCTCAAAGTTCATCTATCGAGATGAAAGCGTGCCACCTCTGACTCCTTTTGAGGTGAAAGTTGGTGTTTACAACAACAAAGGAGATGGTCCTTTCAGCCCTATTGTGGTCATCTGCTCAGCTGAAGGAGGTCAGTTCAACATGAAGTTAACTTGTATATCATTAATAAAATGAAGCTATTTTTATATGTGTCCTATTATACCATGCTTTTCAGTCTTAAATTTCAAAATTATTTGCAGGAGTGCCAAGTAATATTAAACAGGCTTTGCAGAGGATGTGAACTCACTTGCCAAAGCTACCCATAAAGCAAGTGACAAAGTTTAGGAATATAGGAATAGACTTCAAGTCACATCAGTCCTAAACAAACAAATAAAAAAAAAAAAGTCTTTTAATGAAGGTTAATCCTTAATATGAAATCTGTAGTCTTAACTTTAAGCTGGGATCCTCTAAAAATGAGCAAAGAAAGGGTGATATTTTTCTAATGTTTCTGATGTTCATGCTTTTTTTAATGGCTTAATCAGACAACAGATCAAGACTAAATAAATTCACTTACGAATGTTAATTTCCTGGTTAATGGAATTTAAGTGCACAGAATGCAATTTTGTTCTTATTTTTATTATTTTTTTCTATTATTTTCTCTCTTTTTTAGTTAATTAGTGTAAAAGTTCTCAATCATGTTAATGTCCAAATATGCAATGTGAAAAAGTGAAAAATATTTCTTGAAAATTTCTATGTCAACTTGATATAACTCTCAACATTATATTGTGAAAAAAAGAAAGAAAAAAGTGTAATTTGTACTAGTAAAAGTTTTTCTATATTGACAGGAGCCAGTGTATGGGAATTTCCATACACACAAAAGGTAAATAGCTTATCCACAGGAACATTTCAAGCAGCTCCACTGATGGAAGTCATATATTTCAACTCTTTATTGTATTTGAGTTATTCCACTGTCTCATGTTAAGAGAATATACAAAGTACAGCACTAGGACAGGTGGGAAGAATTTTATGCTGTCTCTACAAAAACATATGTCATGGTTTCACCCCAGCCAATAACTAAGCATCACACAGATGCTCGCTCATTCCTCTCCCAAGGGAATGGGGAGAAGAATGAAAAAAAGGACGACTCATGGGTTGAGATAAAGACAATTTAATAGGATAACAATTTAAGATAATAATAACAACAACAATTATAAGAATACAAGTGATGCAGAAATGCAATTGCTCACCACATGCAGAAGGGAAAAAAACCAACCCAATGCCCAGCCTGTTTCCAAGCCACAATCCTACATTCTGGCAAGCTTCCCCAGTTACATCCAGAGCATGACATTATGGGGTAGGGAATATCCCTGTGGCCACGCTGGGCCAGCTGTCCTGGCTGTGCTCTCCCACCTTCTTGTGCACCTGGCAGGGCATGAGAAGCTGAAAAGTCCTTGACTTAGTGTACACACCACAGCTACCCAGCAACAACTGAAAACATCAGTGTGTTATCAACGTTTTTCTCGTACTAAATCCAAAACACAGCTCTGTACCAGCTACTAGGAAGAAAATTAACTATCTCAGCTGAAACCAGGAAAATGTAGTGTGAAGATAATGGCACTTCATGTGAAGCTGGAAAACATTAAATGTTGTTCCACATTAGCCCACAAGAAATGTGTCATATTGGAGCCATGATATGGCAAACATCTCACAGTAATTGTAGAGGCTGGAACTGCTGTTTTTGCTAAATGTAGTTCCAGTAATTTGTGTTCCACTGTTAGGATCAGTATTACCAAGTATTCATATTATTATAAAACAATTAATTTTAAAATGTAAAAATTGTCCAGTACAACTTGGAGATTTTTACAGTTGTCCTCCCTGTTCCTCAATGGAAAATGATACCATGAGACTAATGGTGATGTTTTTATTATTTAACAATTCTGTACTCTAATCAGAAAGTTCAATAAAAATAAAGCTTTGCAAGGTAAGGAAGGCAAAACCTTAAGGGATTAATCTTTTATAATAGAAAAAGCTATTTTAACAAAAGCTGAATGCTGAATTGTAATAACTAGTCCTTTGCTTGTTATTTGGACAAGAATGGAAATGGAATAATCAGTAATACATAAATCAATTTTTCTAGCATTTCTTTTAAAATATTAACTTTACAAATGATCTTAATAGAATTACTAAAATTAGCTTTCTCTCTGTGCTCCCAGAGACTATCTCTAGAAACCAACTTTTCTGATTATAATTCAGTTACTTGAAAGCACTTACCCATCCTAGCTTTGCTGATTCAGTCACTCTATGTGTCTGTACATTAGACTTTCCTTTGCTAAGAGAAATTCTATGGGGCTAAATATAAGACATATTTGAGAAAAAAATATGGAATGTTGTGACAATACAATATAAAATTAATTTATAAAAAGCTTTTCTCCAGAATAACCCTAGGTGAGATACTGAAAAATTAAAGGAACAACGAAGCAGTTTATTACAGGTAAGTTCCAGGCAATATGGAGGCAGAGGACAATAGACATTTCATTTGCTATGAAAAAACAGGGGAACTGGTTTTGAAAGTCATGAACTTTCACACTTAAGGAGCTAAACAACTGAAGGCACATTTTCTCAAGGATTTCTGTTGAAGAGGAGATATTAAATAGAGATTGACAGTGCAATATATTGTGGTCCTAGGACTGATCCAGCAAACACTTATCTTACTTGCTTTCCATCACACACTCAATTCACTGCTCTGCAAATGTCTAGAATAAAGGCTTAGGATAAAATTATTAAAAGTTAAGGAAACTTTATGTTACATATTGAAAGGTTCCCCACATGTACAGATGGTTCTACAGCTTGTCTAAGGAAGTCTAAAACCTGTTGCCTCTGCTAAGCACACAGGAAAAAACCAAGAGTTTGTATACGACAGGTTCTAGATGAGGAAGTAATTTCTCATTTGTAAAGGATGAAAGCATCCCTCTTTTCTGTATGACTGTGACCACATATTCTGTGCTCTCTGATCTACACTCAGAGCCCCTTTGTGGTGACTCTGAGTTGTGCCTTGGCAAGCAGCCTGGCAGGTGGCATTGAGTAAGATGTTCCCCTCTGTGAACACATCTGACTGCCTTCTGATTACATAAAGTGTTCTGACTGAGGCAAAAGGCTGAAAAAAATGAATTTCCAGTGAGTAAAGAATCCCGGAAAACACCAGCAAAACACTGAGTGCTTTTTTGTAAGTAAATAGAGGGGCTAATCCGTTTAGCTCTAAGTCACGTATTTAGAAGATAATATGATAACAATGGTCACTGGGGGATTAATGATGGTGATAACCCAAAGTTGAAGCAGGGAGTGAAGCCTGACAGTTTAGAGATGTTTTAAGACATTTCCTCTCCTTTGTTGGCCTTTTGACTTCGCAGGAAACTTCACCAGGATACAGCTAATGGGAGAGACTGTCCAGGAGCTAAAGATGTAGATGACTGTAATGGAGGAATAGAGAATATAATACAGAAGTAGAAAAAAAAGGCTGTACAAAGCCAGCTGGATAACCCAGGGAGAGAGGGGGAGAAGTAAATGTGACCCTCTGTAAAAGGTTTAATGGTAGAAAAGTTTGAAGGAGGTCTTTTCTGGAGACCTCAGGAAAGGAAGAGAGCGAACAGTCAAGGAGATAAGAAGAAAATTAGAGGGCAGATGTTTTAGGGAAGCAAAAGAGATGATAACAGGCAGGGATCGGTTCTGAAGAGGGAAAGAAGATGATACACAGAAGATGTAGGATAGAAAAAAAAGCTGCACAATTATCTTCAGTAAGAAGGCAGAACAGAAGGTCACAATAGACATGTTCCAGCACCAGGGAAAGACAAAGTCTTCATAAAGGAACCCTTTAGTAAGAGAAGGAGACACCAGAACACGTGGAGAGCACAGCGGTTAGGCTGCCTGCCAGAAGAAAGGTTGCAATGTGCAGGCCTGAGGCTGAAAAGGAGCATGAGCAGAGCAGGGAGAAGTCTTCTGGCTGTACTTTCTGCAGGAAAATAATGGTATCAGATTCAGGTTAGAACATACTGAAACAGAGCACTGAACTTCAGTGCAGGCACAGATGATTTTGATCCGCAGAGAATAAAAAAATTAAAGGCACATAAACACTACACTTTATTTGAAAATAAAACAATGAACAAAAGCAGTGGTAAATGCTGGGGTTTTTTTAACATTTATATGTTCTTTGGAGATTTTTCTTAATGACTACACTCCACTTAAATTCTGAGGGGTTAAGAATGCCAAGAGTACGAATACAAGTTTTCAGTATCAGGGAAATCATATTCAGTCTCTACGTGTGGTTTTAAGTCACTGAAAGAGAAAACTGGGTAAATCAGAAATATAGCAATGGGGAAGGAAATATGAAAAATAAAGGTATGATTGCAAGAAGATGGAAAATCTTGTGCTGATAAGAGTGATGGCCAGGTAGGCTTCTTTGGCAAGCATGACAAGACAAAGTATGAGCTACATAGGAAAACCAAAATAAAAGTAAAAATAATCAGATGTCATAACACTGACGATGTGGTAACGTATCTGGAAACACAAAACCAATGTCTGGCTAAAACAGAATATCCTTGGGCTCCATGCCAGTTGGGGAGAAGGGTAATTAAAAAAAAACTGTGAGTCAAACTAGAGGTCAGTTGCTGATGGCCCTGATAAATTTGGATGCTGAGAAAGACCTTTCTAGTTTCAGATAAATATTACAGGATACTGTTATTTATGAGAGAATTTAGCTGCTCAGAGTAGTTTGAATAGTAAATACGATTAATGATCTTGTGTGATAATTATCCGGCTGTGATAATTAGGAGATTCTTTATCCAGTACTGACTAACAGAGAAGAAATAAAGATACCATAGTCTTGTTTTGATGAATAATTAAGACACTATAGAAAAGCTGATCATAACAAATAACAGCGGAACAAGTAATCATTAAATAGCTGGAAATTATTTAGTAAGCTGGAATTTGCAGTTGAGACTAGAAACAGAAGTGGTTTGGAATGTCTCTGAGCCAAAGGTGTAACAGTTTATACTACAAGAAATGGTACATTTCTAAGGCAGTACATTACATCTGAGGATCTAAAGATGTACCCACTAAAAGATATTCAGAATAAGTTAAAAGTATATATAATAAAATCAAAATAATGAAAAGGATAACACAAATATTACCAAAAATTAAGATGAAAACCACAGTTTTTAAAAGTTAGGAAAATATATAAAGCATGAAAAAGATCTACAGCAAATAAGGTTTTGATATTAAAGATAATCAAGGAATGGATTAACAGTAATGAAATACTTTATCATTTGTTTTGAATAAATAAGATGATATAGACAGGATAGCTAATAAGAATGTTGAAAATCTGCAAATTTTTATATTTGTAGTGTCAAGTAGTGTATTATCGAGTGGCAGAAATTCCACTTATTTCAATTTAAGCAATGCAGAATTTGCTGTTCAAATGTACCATAAATGAAATTTAATCTTTTTTTCTATTCATGACTGCCATGGATGGTGAGAGCTAGTTCTTTTTATATGCTCAAGAACCTCAGGCAAGGTCTTTTTCATCCCAAAACAATGAAAATAAATAACAGTTGGCAAAAATAAATTTTAGTTAATCTATCAAGAAAAAAAAAAATTCTATACAAGTGCAGTTGAAAACCACATTTACCACCAGACTTGTGAAAGACTTGGAAGGCTACTGGCAGAATTTCTTAAAGATCAGTCTTAGATCATACATATATATTTAATATTGATAATGCTAATACAAGGCTCTGGCTGCGGAGAGCCACTCAGAGGAAGAAGCAGATGACAGTCAAGCGACACCAGAAACAGCATCAAGGCCAGAAAGGCCCATGCCCCGTACTGTGACCACCTCCTTCAAGAAGAGAAGGTGGGTCACAGTGGTAGGGGACTTCCTCCTGAGGGGCACAGAGGGCCCGATATGCAGGGCAGGCCCTCCTGTTAGAGAAGTCTGCTGTCTCCCTGGGGCCTGGGTAAAGGACCTCACAAAGAGTCTCCCGACATGGTACGGCCCACAGACTACTACCCACTGCTGCAGCCTCATGTGGGTGGGGATGAGGTTGAGTCACATGGTGCTAGAGCCATCAAAAAGGACTTCAGAGTCTTGGGACTGTCCCTGGAAGGGTCAGGGGCACAGGTTATTTTTTCATCCATCCTTCCAGCTGTGGAAGGACAGGTGGGCACAGTCCGTAAATACATGGCTCCATGCCTGGTGTCGCTGCCACAGCTTCGGGGTTTTTGTCAATTGAATGGCCTACACGGCACTGGGCCTGGTGGGCTCTGATGGGATTCACCTCTCTCAGAGGGGAAAAAGGGTCTTTGCCCAGGAGCTACCGGGGCTCATTGACAGAGCTTTAAACTAGGCTCGAAGTGGGTGGGGGACAACAGCAGCCTCGCCTACGACAAGTGCTGAGGCGACACACCCAGCTTACAGGGACAGGGTGCTGGTAAAGGCTCTCAGGCTATTCCTCGGAGGTGTGCTGGATACGCTGCAGCACGCTTGAAGTCTAGAGGCGACCCTAGGGCTTATGAGGAAATGGGAACCAGCAAGGTAACTCTGGGAGAATGCACCAACCAGATTCCAATCAGTAGGTCAGCCCCATCAGGGGGCCCAACTGAAATGTCTCTATGCGAATGCATGTAGCATGAAGAATAAACAAGAGGAGCTGGAGACGTGCGCACACCAGCAGGGCTACGACCTTATTGGTATTACAGAAACATGGTGGAATGACTTCTATGACTGGAGGGTTGGGATGAATGGATACAGGCTTTTT
>VWZZ01006969.1:0-17557 GCA_013399095.1 Psophia crepitans
CTGTGTGGTCCCACTCCTTGTCCTGTGGTAACCGACACTCTGTTAACACGTGACACACCCCAAGCCCAAGGACCGCCCTGGAGGTCTCCATCGCAGCCTGTGGATGATCAGCCAGACAGACATCCCTGGCAGAAGGGCAGGGGATGGGGAGGACACCCCAAGGACAGACCAGGCTCCATCCAGCCTTTCCCTTCGCCGGGGTGGGCAGAAGCTCTAGCTGGGGAGGAGCAAAGCATGGGGGACGCTGGGGCTGGGCTGCCTCTTGGCCTCGCTGCTCCTCCGGCTGGGCAGAAGAGATCCCCAGTCCTGGTCTTGCCCCCATCAGTCTGTCTCGTTCGAGAGAGTTAGAACCCAGCCCGCTGAGGTGACACTGTGGGTAATGAATTCACAGCCAGCAGCACACCATGTCAACCGAGAGCAGTGTTGCTGAGGAGAAGCTTGGGGCTGTGCCCTTCAGGTGGGACTACACAGCCTTGAGAGGCACCTGGGGCTGGGTGAGCTCATTACAGCTTTTGGGCAAAACCTTAAACGTTTATCCTTCCCCAAACAAGCCTGAGAAGAGGCGCAAAAGGGAGGTGCAATAACAAGGGTTAATTTGCAAAGTGGAAAGGTGGAGTGTGGAGGTCCCCACATCAGTGACACCCCCAGCACCTCAGAAGTAGTGAGACAACTGCTCATCTCAGTGCAGGGTGAAGCAGCACCCACAGGGATACAGTTCATGACCAGCAGCACGGTGATGTGCCCGCAGAGCAGGACCGCTGCCTTCTGCCAGCAGACCACGCTGGGTTTGCTCCACCCCACGGGGTTTTTGTGGGACACCCAGTGACGGGCACTGGCTTGGAAGAGGCAGGAGCAAGGCAGGGACCCTCTGCTCGTGGCCGTCTGAGGCACGGCCGGGTGTGATGTGGAAAGCCCGTCCAGCCCGCGGGATGCTTGTGAAGCTGTAAAGCTCACCTGAGCCATGGGGCATCCTGCATCCCTCCCACGTGCTGCTCCCACCCCCCTCACCCACAACAGCCTCTCGTGACCAGACTGGCCCGTAGCTCCTGGGTTGTGGGACCAGGTTTCCCAAGGTCAGCAGAGTTTGCCTGAAAAGCCAAGTGATTTTTGTCCTTTGGTAACGAGGCCTGGCCCCCAGCCAGGATCTCTGCCCCACGGTTCAAAGAGCTGGAGAGGTGTGTGCAAGGCCTGAGTGGGTGGGGTGGCCGCGAAACATGCTATAAAGAAGCATTAGGGAGCCGAACAAACAATGCAAGTTGGAGCAGAGGCAGGAGAAGCGATATGGCAGAGCTTTGCGTCCGCTCCGTTCTGGTGACCGGCGCCAACCGGGGAATCGGCCTGGGGCTTGTCCGGCATTTCCTGGGGATGCCAACCCCTCCCAAGTGGGTCTTTGCGGCTTGCCGGGACCCCCAGGGACAGCGCGCGCAGGTGAGGCCGGGCTGGGACGCGCTGGGTGGTGCTGGGGGCCGGGAGCGCTGGGTGCCAGGGCAGCGGGTTGGAGCGGGGAGGGGGTTTGCCAAGGGCTCGAGCTGCCCGCGGGCACCCGCGGCACAGGGCAGCCGTGTTGGGACAGGGTGGGACCAGCTCTGCGTGGGATGTGCAGAGGGGACAGTGGCACGTGGCGCGTGCAGGAAGCACGGAGCACGGTCCCACGGGAGCAGGGCAGGCAGAGCAGGGTGCTGGGCACGAGGCGGTGCAGGGACGGAGCCGGAGCACCGCGGGCTTTGCCTGGGAAAGGCTGAGCCTCTGCGCAGCCCCTCCTGCCTCTCCGTGCCCACGCGGTCCCCTCTCTTGCAGGAGTTACAGAATTTGGTCTCCAAGCACCCCAACCTGGTCATCGTCCCGCTCGGTAGGTGCCCCGAGGTGGGGTCTGTCACCCCAGTTCCCCTTTCTGCCGGGCACCGCAGCCCCCCGCAGTGCTGGGAGTGCCCTGGTGCTGCCTGGGAGCCGGCAGGGAGCCGTGATGATGGGATGGTGCTGTGGGGACACCGGGTGCTGCCGTGCCCTCTGTCCCTGGGGTGGACATGGGGGACTCTCGTGCTCTGGCACCTCGTGGAGCGTGAACCACCGCAGGCACACTGACCTCCCCTGCACTGGCTCTGCAGAAGTCACCGACCCCGCCAGCATCAAAGCAGCTGCAGCCAAAGTCGGGGAGCAGCTGGGGGGCTTGGGGCTGAACCTCCTCATCAACAACGCTGGCATTGCCAAGGTGACCTCACTTGATACGGAGACGCTGGAGGACATGACCCAGGTTTACACCACCAACACAGTTGGACCCCTGCTGCTGAGCCAGGTGAGACCCTCAGCCGAGATGGGCTGTCCCAGGGTGCAGAGGGCTGGTGGGAGAGGGTCCTGCCTCTGCTCCGGTGCCCGACGGGCTCTCGCTTGATGAGAAGCCCATGGAGCTGAGGGCTGGAGCTCAGGAGCTGGAGCCTGGTGGGCTGGGGCAGTGGGAAGAGGAGGGAGGATGCTCCGGTGCCGGTGCCAACACTGCCTGTTGTGTAAGGAGCTGGTCCTCTCCCCGTGCCACCTCCATGCACACCCCTATCTCCTCTCCTCTCCTCGCAGGCGTTCCTGCCGTTGCTGAAGAAGGCTGCCCAGGGCAGCCCGGGCTCAGCACTGAGCTGCAGCAAGGCAGCCATCGTCAACATGTCCAGCTCTGCGGGCTCCATTGAGGATATGTATTTTTGGAATTTCGGACAGGTTGTTTCATACCGCTGCAGCAAGGTATAGCCACACTGCGCCGAGCGCCAGCCCAGGCATTTTCCTCTCTGCACAATCTCACCTCTCTTCCACTTCCCCCACGGTCCCCGCACCTCTCCGCGCTGTGACTGAGCTCCCTTCAGTCACTGGGTCCCTCTCACGGCACGTTCCCGTGCCTGGCCCTGCATCCCACGTCAGAGGGATGTGCTGGGACAGGCCCTCAGCCAGGCTGGACATCTTCCCCGGGGGAGGGCAGCAGCAGTATGTGCCCCGGGCAGCCAGCTCCTCCTGCCCTGCCCTGTCCCGCCGCGGGGTCTGCACGTGTCCCCGTGCAGCCACCCTTCCCCTCCCGCCGCCATCCCTGCCCTGCCTCCCCGCAGGCTGCTCTGAACATGCTGACCAAGTGCCAGTCCTTGGGGTACCGGGAGCACGGCATCCTCTGCGTCACTCTCCACCCCGGCTGGGTGCAGACCGACATGGGTCGCTCAGGATCACTAAAGGTAAGAGAGCTTCTGGCCAGGGTCTGGAAGAACCTTTTTATTTGGGAATGCCGAGCTTGCTGTGGCTTCAACAATCTCGGACCTGCTGGGCTCTGGTGCTGCGCACACCCTGGGTGTCTTTGGCAGATACCCTGAGCTGGAGGCGCATGAGGGAAGGAGATCAAAGATGGAAAAACTCTTCTTGCCCTGTTCTGGCCTCTCCTCCCTCACTCCAGAGGACCCCGAGCCCTGCTCCAGGGCAGACCTTAGCCAGGCCTTTGACACATGGCCGTGTCTCTCCTTCTGCCCCTGCAGCCCCCCGTGACGGTGGATGCCAGCGTGCGAGGAATGCTGAAGGTGCTCTCCTCCCTCTCCGAGAAGGAGACTGGGAGCTTCCTGGACTGGGAGGGGAAGGTTGTGCCCTGGTGAGATGTCAGCCCAGGATCCTGACTGCAAGTCCCTTTGCTGCTGCACCAAGTTGTGCCTGTGCCTTAATAAATTTATGCCTCTAAACAATAAGTAGCACTGTTTGAGCCTTCCTCTTGGTCTCCTTTCAATTATCATTGCGAGAACCTTTACCAGTGCTTTGAGACAACATCTCAGAGTTATTTCTTGATATAATTGAGCTAAGTTGGTCTGAATGTCTCATCTCCTCTGACTGGGAGCCGGGCGCTCATCCCAGCAGGGTTTTTATCCTGAGCCCAGCGGGGCTCGTCCCACAGCTCTCCCTCTGACTGGGAGATGGCAAACCCTTCCGTGTTTGTAAGTACGAGGGCCAGCAGAACACCGCTCCTCGTTGGCTCTTATCACGTACCTCCAGAAGCTTTCACCAACGCTCCCTGGGAACCTCCTGGGTTGTTTATGCCCTGCTGCCTGGTCCCTCCGGCAAATATCCGGTGGTTAAAATACCCCATGAAGACCAGGACCGCCACAGTGACACCCATCCCAGTCTTCCCCTTAATCCTGACCTGTCAGCTCCCAGTTGGCACATCACCCACCCCCAGGCAGAGCTCCATGCACTCCTGCTGCTCTCTCACGTAAAGGGAAACCCCATAAAGGGGTCACTGAGCCCCACCAGTACCCCAGGACTGAGGATGCTGCTGCGTGTGTCGGTCTCCAAGCCTTGTCTGTATCCCAGGAACTGGAACACCACTGTGTGCACAGCCCCACACCAGCAGTGGTGGCACAGCCTCTCCAGTTGGAACCAGTGAGCTGACCAGTGCTTCTGGAGTGCACAAGGGTGAGCTCTCACCTGCGGACCCCCACTGTGACCCTCAGTGCCACCCCATTCTTCTTGGGGAGTGGACGGTGAGGTGGGGATAGCACCCTACAACACCCACCACACCACCCTCTTGTAGGGCAAAACCTGGTGGGATCTGGGGAAGACCAAGGGGGGCTGGGGGAGCAGTCCCTCTGTGACATGGTCCGGGGTCACAGTGGGACATTCCACGCAGGATGGAGCTGGAGGCCCTTGGGTGAAGTCAAAGAAAGAGGTGGAGATCGTGGAGGAGATGTTTCCTTCTCACCCTCCTGCTACAGGAGCTAGACCAGAGGGAGGATGGGAACAAAGATGGAAAACCTGTGGCCAGACGCATTTCCAACACTCAGGAATCTCACCCCCGGTGGTGAGGCTTGCAGGAGTGATTTTCTGAATGTTGTAGACAACAGTAGCTACGAAAGTTACTGCGAAAATGTGGGGCCCTTTTGGGGAGGACTGGGCAGGGCTGACGGGTGCGACAGGAACCCTTCTGATCATCCCGTTCCTGGATCAGTTTGGCAGCCAGGACCCTTGGGTCCTCTTCCTAAGGACCTCCCTCTGCCCCTGCCTTGCTGCCTGCTCCCCAGGCGGAAGCCCCCGGCACCAGGGGTTGCTGCTTGCCCCGCAGAGGCGATTGCCCACCCGGAGCTCCCGGCCACAGTGGCTGTGCAGAGCTGATGAGCGCAGAGAGAGCTGTCCCTGCAGGGAGATACCTGGGCATCCCCTGAGCCTCCAAGCCCTCTGTGGGCACCACACCATCCTTTCGCTGGTGCGGACATCTATTCCACATGTCCTGTCACGTCCGTACATGTTCTGAATTGGGGTGGCAATGTGTTTAATCTCACTCATTGTCTTCTTGGGCAAGAGTATGCTGAAGGGTTGTGAGCTTGTTGACTTGGAGCATGACACATCTTTTGCTTGCTTTCCAGAGATCCTCACGATTTGGGATAGCGTGTCTGAATGCATCAGACAGCACTTGGCACAGGATAGGGTGGGTCTTGCATCCTGCTCCTCCCCTCGTGAACCCCTGAGAGCTCGCCTTGTCCGGACAACGCTGTGCCACCCAGTGCCATCACTTCCCTGCTCCGAAAGCAGAAACAGTCCCCTGGCAGGACACTGCTGCCAACACACATGGCACAGACCACCTTCTCTGGCACCTGAGATAAAAATGAAAGCCCAGATAAAGTAGAAGAAAGTGTTAAGCACTTTCTGGGTGGTCTTTCATCTCCACTGCCAGAACAGGGAGACCATTCCCTGGTGCCTCTCTAAAGGTTTAGTCCCTGCTGCTGGAAAGCCCTCCGATTATTCCTGGGGGCTGTTGGCTCTGCTGTCACTGTTCCCAATAGCTTTCTTGAGCACAGCAGGGAAAAAAGAGCAAAAAAAGACCTGGAGTATGTGCCTTCTCTCCAAAGCTTCTGCAGTGTCCCATCTTGGCCTTTGTAGGCTCGGGGTGGAGAAGGCACAAGGCAGCATCCCCATGCTCTGACAGCTCACTGGTGAGTGTTTTCCTCTCCAGGACACTTAAAACTGTTCCTTCTTTTTGCCTCCACTGTTCTCAGGGTGTTCGACTGCTAGGAATCGGGACGTTCTACATTCTCAAAGACTACACGTGCACTGGGAACGACGAGGTTTCAATTGTTCGGACACCCGTGTTTCGTATGTCCAAGGTGGTTGCAGATGAATGCAACCTCAGCCACACTGACAATGATATTCCTGGTAAGAAGATGGATTAAAACCTTTTCTTGCTCCTGCACATGCTAGCCGCTGCTAAGGCATGACTGAATGCCTACAGATGTCCGGAGGACAACCTCAGCCTGTTCAAGCTGAACAAGCCACCAAGGAGCAATTTCTCAGACCTGTTGGGTGTCCTTTTTTAATGATATGCCACCAGCTAGAGGATTTCATCTTTAATTGCTCTCACATTTGGCTCCATATCATTAGTGATTACGCAATATTAGGACTAGTGCTTTTGGACTGTAATTATTGGAGCTGCTTTTTCTAATGGAATTGAGATAAAGCTCATGCCCTACTTTTGTGGCACTGTTCATCTACTCATAAGAGCAAAGGCCAAACTTCCTGCTGACTCTTACAGGTTCCTTCTAGAGCAAAGTGGATGCAGATCACTTGCAGACAGACCAGAACCAAAGACGAGGTTTGTGGAAGGACTCGTGGATGGGCAGATCTGCCATGATTTCTGATCAGTGCAGCTGCAGTGTGATATGGAAGACGCTGTGGGGCAGGAAGAGCTTGGGTCTGTGCTTGGAGGGGTTCTTCTCTTTGTTCCTCTTTTTCTGTTCTCCAGTTGATGTGACAGTCGTCCCTCTGAGGTGTGAGGAGCTCTCCATCTGTGCTCAGCTACCTTTTACAACGGTGCAATGTTGTGTATATGAAACCGTGACATCACTATTTCGAGCCATCTCTAAAAGACAGGACACGGACTTTGTCTTCAAAGCCATCGGCATTCTTTCCATACGAAACAGGGAAGCCACCATGAGGTTTTTCGAATCCTTTCTCCTGGCTGTGGATGGCTCTGGAAAGCTGCTGGAAGCCCTTCTCAGTGTAAGTTGATCTGTTCCCTGTGCTACAACTCATCCCTCTGGACTCCTGCCAAAGGATGACGGATCTGATTTCTGGCGGCCTGTGAGGACCCTCGTGGTCACTGGGGTGGCCATGGTACATAGTAGTGCCAACTCTGTGGTGTCCTGCTCTCCTACGCAGTGGTCTAGCTGACATAGGAGAATCTAGGAAGAGTCATCTAGACTTAGATCAAGGCTCTACCAAGCCGAGCATCCTACCATATGTCCTAGAAATTATAATGGTAAGGCTTTGATAGGTTCAAAAGTAGATGCTGTCTGGAGAAAGAGTCCAAGACCCCTCGCAGAAAGCCAAGGCTTAGTTCCCTTGCATATTAACAGCCATGGGGTGATCTTACTGCTGTTGAATCAACTTCTTGGCCCACGTTTGGGATGCTGGGGCAGCAGGCACAGTGGTTTCAGTTCCCCATATTTCTGTGTGCACCTGAGAGACTGCAGCTTGCATGGGGCAACACATGGCCGTGGTATTGCCCCTTGTCCACTCTGAGCTGTGCAGCTTCTACCCAAAAAGCGGAGAGGCTCAAATGAGCCAAAGAAAACTTTGTTATAGGATGTCTGAGTGGCCGTGTCTTCTCTGAGAAGAAGGAAAACTTTGCAAGTAAGGTAAAAAAGTCCCTGGAATGCTCTCACATATCTCTGTCTCTGTTTCAGACCCCAGGGATGAGACATCTGGTGGTGTCAGGCAAAGAAAGTCCTGATTTTCGCCTGGGTCCTGGTGGTGTGTTTGTGTTGCCACAGTACGTTCGCCTCTCGTTGGTTGAGGAACTCAGGCAACATAAGGTTTCCACTGATTCATCTCTTTCTTCTGAGTGCGATTTCAAAATGGAAAGATCCCAGAATTTCCTGCACATGGATTACATAGGAAAAATGTCCCTGAGTGGGTACCAGATTCACACAAGTCCTACGTTTGTGACATAGCCACACCTTTGGTGAGACTTGAGGGCCCCAAGTGCCCCTAAAGGCCTGCTTCCTGAGTCCCTGGGGGACAGCAGGAGTGACTTCCCCTCCTGTTCTTGAGTGGGGCTCTTCGGAGCTCTGACCTGAGCCTGGGGCTGCTCAGTAGTGTCCTTAATGGTCGTGGGGATGGTGGTTATGCATTAAGGATGCCCTGACATGATCCTGAGAGGGTCTGCAAGAGATTGATGGGGCAGGGTTAGAACTCAAGCCAACCTTGGCCAGTTGGATAAAGAGAGAAGTCTCTTCTCCGTGTCCATGAACAGGAGGAGGAGATGAGAGATGGTCTTCAGTGAGGATGTCAACTTTTTTGGAGTTAGGATTGGGAAGCCCTTGAACAGACTGATGGCACCTCTCCTGTGCTCCTGAGCCATGAAGGTCTTGATTGTGTCACTCTGTTTCTTTACAGAGCTCTCAAGGATGTTGCATATTCTGCTTTGGAAAGCAGCAGAGCAGCAGCCTTGAGAGCCCTTCTCAAGTCTCTCCATGACTGCATTGTTAACAGAAGGTGCAAAGGGAGTGTGGTGGCCCTTTCTTCAGTCTGGTCTCTTTTCATTTCCAGGTTTTGTTTCATGCTTCCCCCCAAGAAAGAAGCCTTGAAATGTCCCTCTGTAGGACCTCTGAAGGCCACAGAAGACAGGGAGAAGGAGGAGGGAGCAGAAGAGAAGGAGAAGAAGGAAGAAGACAGTGATAAGCAGATTGAGACTGATGGTAACGTCACATCTGACTTGTGAGACTGGGGATGGGCTTGTGTGGGGGTGTTCCTTTAGTCCTCAGCAGTAGATGGTTGAAGACAAGGACAAAACATGGTGCCCTGGAAGGGAAGGCTGCATGCCTTGTGCCTCGCTGTGCACAGTGACGCTCAAGTCACCCGCTAGGGAAGAAGAGCTCATGGCAACACAGGGCTCTGCACCTGCTCCACATTGTGAGCTGCTCCTTCATTTTGGGAAGCTTTACCTTGAGCTGCCGAGGGTAGAGGGGTCTACCTCCCCCACAGATCCTGTGCACTTGTGTTCAAGTGCAACTTGAACTGCGCCGTGCGCTTGAATGTGTGGAGAAAAAACGCCTTGAGATTACTTTTAAAATGCTAAGCTGTGCCAAAGAGCTCCTAGAGAGTGAGACCTCTTTGAGATGATGGCATCAAGGGACTGGATTGTTTTGTCAGATGCTGGAGCTGATCTCCCTGTCATTCCTATTAAACAGCCCCACAGATGCTTTCTGAAGAGTCTTCCCCTTGTACAGTTCCAGAGAGTCCTCCTACTGAAGGTCTCCGTTCTCGAGGAAGGCGGTCCCAGTCTCCATCCACTCTATCTGTCCTGGAGAAAGGAAAGGTGGGGAAAGGCAAAGGCAAAGGAAGAAGGTCACCTGGCAGGTGAGCCTCATGGAGAAATGGATGAGGGTGACCCTGTGCTCTTGAATTTCTTAAATGAGTCATTCGCTTGGTATGTAGTGTTGGTACAGTACCTGAAGGGTTGTTCAGATAGGTCATGGTGACTGACGTTGGTGTGAAGAATTGCTCCAGGAGCTGAGGAAATTTTTCTCTTCCCTTTTTGGTGTCTATGAACCTTCTCTTATTTTGGCGTAAATGATACTGCTTTTCAACGAACAATGAAACTCAGAACATCTTCCCTCAGCAAGACAGAGCAGTGGCTGTGTTCACTGTTTTCTACCTTGGACTTAGTCAACTGGAAGACTCTGATTTAATTCCAGATCTGGTGGTCGGGGGGGTTGCCTGGTTGTCCTGGTTTTCAGCTGGGATGGAGTTAATTTTCACAAGGAGCTGGGAGGGGACACGGCCAGGACAGCTGCCCCAAACCAGCCCAAGGGATATTCCATACCGCATGACTTCATGCTCAGGATATGAAGGGGGGTGCTGGCAGGGGAGGAGGGATCGCTGCTCGGGGACAGGCTGGGCAGGGAGCAAATTGCCCTGTCAGCCCCTCGGTATACTCTAAGTCCTGCTGCTGCTGTTTTCCTCTTCCTTTGCTGTCCCAGTAAACTGTCCTCATCACAACCCATGAATTTTATCTTTTATTCCAATTCTCCTTCCCACCCCAACGGGGACGAACGAGCAGCCACGCAGCGCTCAGCTGTCGGCTGGGGCTGAACCATGACGGTCCTTTTTGGCACCCAACGTGGGGCACAAAGGGTTGTGATAACGACAGATCTGACCCGAGCGTGTTAAAATAAATTTATTATACGTGTTTATCATATTAGTGAAATAGTTGCTGGTCACAATGGTGTTTTGTTGGTTCACACGGGCGCGGTATGTACACCCACACTTGCTGTACGCATTCCCTGCGGCACAGCGCACCACCTCTGCGAGAGGGGTCGGGATGCTCGTTTTGCTGGGCTGTGTAATACCGACCTCTGATGTGGTAACTTCCCTGGCCACGGGGTTAAGCTGGTGTTCGTACGTGGCGTTGCTGTTGTGTCTGTGCATCATAGAATCACAGAGTCACAGGATCATTAAGGTTGGCAGAGACCTCCAGGATCATCTAGTCCAACCATCCCCCCACCTCCTATTCCCCACTAACCCATGTCCCTCAGTACCACATCCAACCTGTCCTTAAACACCCCCAGGGACGGGGACTCCCCCCTCCCTGGGCAGCCCGTTCCAAGGCCCGACCACCCTTTCCGAGAAGAAATTTCTCCTCATCTCCAACCTGACCCTCCCCTGGCACAACTTGCAGCCGTTCCCCCTTGTCCTGTCACTAGTTATCTGCGAGAAGAGGCCGACCCCCAGCTCACCACAGCTTTCTGTCAGGTAGCTGTAGAGGGCAATAAGGTCTCCCTGGAGCCTCCTCTTCTCCAGACTAAACAAGCCCAGTTCCTTCAGCCGCTCCTCATCAGACCTGTGCTCCAGCCCCTTCACCAGTTTCGTTGCCCTTCTCTGGACACGCTCCAGGGCCTCGATGTCTTCAGCAACTGGCCCAGCAACTTCCTCAAAATCTTCAGCCCACAGACCGTAAGCATGGACCATGCCAGATACATCAGCCGCGCGCTCCGGACGCAGCCACGACAATCCAACAGCACCCACCATCGCTCCGGCCCTGAGAGGCGGCTGTAACAGATGGAGCCCCGAGTCAGGGACTAATGAACTCAGAGGACATTTTAGAGGGATGGCCCGTGGGAATGCTGTCTGCCTGTACATATACATGTACAAAAGACAGGAAAAGTGGTGGTGGTTGATTGGGGAGTGCAGGATCTGGGCGTGACGTAGGTGCTATAGAGTAAGGGGTGGATGATGTCCTGGTTTTCGGCTGGGATGGAGTTGATTTTCACAAGGAGCTGGGAGGGGACACGGCCAGGACAGCTGCCCCAAACCAGCCCAAGGGATATTCCATACCGCATGACGTCATGCTCAGGATATGAAGGGGGGTGCTGGCAGGGGAGGAGGGATCGCTGCTCGGGGACGGGCTGGGCAGCGGGTTCCAGGCAGTGAGCACATTGCCCTGTGTATCCCTGCCTTGGCATGGGGTTTTTTATCAGTACTGCTGGGTTTTTTCCCTCTCCCTTTGCTGTCCTTATTCCAATCCATGAGTTTTACCTTTTTCTTCCAGTTCTCCTCCCCATTGCACTGGGAAGGGAAGGGGAGAGGAGTGAGCGAGCAGCGGCGAGGGGCTCAACTGCCGGCCGGGGCTAAGCCGCGGTCCTGGCGCAGGAGGAGTGCCAGAGCTACCCGTGGGCATTGCTGTTCTGCCTCGAACGTCTCCTCCTTCTCCTGCCCTGGGTGCCCCCAAACACAGCTGTTTGCATGTGACCACCACGGTGCAGTTTGTAGGAGGAGGCTCACGGTCCCTCCAGACTCCGGTTACTGCAAAGGTCACTGTTGTTCTCTGTGTTCCCTCAAGACAGTGACCACATGTGGGTGTTAGCACTCATGTGAGTGCTACATCTCAAGGGTTTCTTCCTCCACTGTTGGCACGAAAGCAAGTAGCCAAGGACATCTAAATCTCCAGCAGAACTGCCGTCTGCTGCAGGGGCTGGCACTGAGCTACTTGTGAGGACAGGGTGGAGAGCAGCCTCATCTCGTACTCACATCAGCTCACCCTCTTGGATATTTTCAGCTTTCTGCCAAGAATTCAGGAGAGCTCCTTGGTGGTGGTGAAGGACAGCGAGCACAAGCAAACTCTCGGTGTCAGACCTCAAACCACACTTCCCGTTTTCAAAAAGGAGAAGAGGACATCTCCGTCGCACCAGGAAACCGGTCCACAGGTCAGGGTCTGGATCACCTCCGGCAAGGGCTGAAATGGGATGTGGGTGGAGGTCCCATGGGATGCTGGACAGGGTCATTGAGGGCTACTGGTGCTCTCAGGGCCTCCAACTCCTCCAGCCAAGCCATCTTTGTGGCTAGGTGATGTGGTCTGACCTGCTGAACACCACTGGAGGATTTAATCTCATGGTTCCTGCTCTGAAAACCGCTGTTCCCTCCCCTCATTTAGCTCATCGTGAGTGATGTCAACATGAGAGCATGGGGCCAGTGGGGAAGTGATGTCCCTCTGACCTGGAGGGCTGTGTTGGGACGACTCCTGTTCATCTCATGGGGGTTTCAGAGGGTGGAGCAGATCATGCTGGAGGGCTGCACAGACCCCGTAGCTGCTGGCATCTCCAGTGCTGAACGTTCAGAGCAGCCTCCTGAAAATCATCCTCTGGTGCCAATGCAGGCTAGGTGGTCTCAGGAAACAGTGACAGAGATTTGGCCACGCTCACCACTGCCACCGATTGGGAAAGAGGAGAGGACTGCACCCTTCCTGCACAGAGCCATGGTGAAGAAGAAGCTGCAGAGTCTGCAGGGGCTGTGCAAAGCGAACATATCCACCAACCTCAGCCTGAGAAACTTGAGCGGCAGCCACTGTCTGAGGCGAAAAGGACTCCAGCTACTGAGCGCTGGGATTGGGTAGGGCATCCTCTGCTTTCTCATGACCTGACATGGACCCTGATGCCAGGCAGACCCAAGCTGTCTCCGAGTCGAAGGCAGGGGGAGGCAGGAGGGTCTCGGCCAGAAGGTGAGAGAGACTTTTCCCTCCCTACTGCAGCCAGCTTTCTGTGCGAGCAAACTACACCCTGCAGCTCCTGGAGACTTACCACATGCGTCAGGGGGAGTGGAGCAGGAGAGTAGCGCTGAATCGGCAGAGGAATTACGAAGAGAATCAGTTATTATGGTAAATCTCTCCAGCTATGGATGGTGTCTCCCCATCCACGTGATTCCCTTCCCTCCACAGCCAGGACTCCTCAGGGGAAGGGGGTCTCCCACTGGCACTCCTCATGGGAGGGCAGCAGGCCTGGGAGGTTGGCACTGGGATGAGGCACCCTGCCATCCAAGGGACAGCTGTTGGGCACCCCAGTAGAATTTCTAGGTGGGACCAGAAAGGTGTGGGTGGCCAAACAGCGATGGATCCCTCTGGTGCTGTCTAACTAGACACCAAGATGCCTTGCCCTATGGGTCATTGCATGTTTGGTCCAAAGTCTCACCCTTTGCCCGACCCACTGCCAGGTTGACTGCCTGCACACGGGATCTTGTTATTGCCTTGGACATGAGGTTCTGTGTCCCATCACAGAAAGCATGGAGGTGCCAGGGGAAGCAGATCCCTTAACATCCAGCCTGAACTAAGCCCGTACCATTTCTGCACCCTCCTCCCTGTGCAATTAAACCAAACTGTTCTTCCTTAACGCCACAGCATCGGGCGGCAGATGACCCTCCGGGATCCAAGGGAAAGGTATCTGGACTTCTGGCAGAACAGAGGACACATGAATATGATGGGGAAGTCTGTAAACGTGGTCCTGAGCCCTCCTAGGGATGGGAGACCGCTCCAACTCCCTCTCCTCTGTATGCCTATTAAATCCTGTCTTCACCTCTCTTCTGGGTGGCTGTGCTCCCTCTTCCTTGCTGGTGCGTGGGGCTAGGGTGGGCTCTTGGTCTTGTGTACGTATCTATGGTGCACATGTGGCACTGGGGGCTCCAGGCTGAGCAGAGATGCCCACGGGGGCTCTGGGACTCACTATGAGGCTGACGGAGTGGGGTGAGGGACTCGATGGGCACATGGGGGCCCTGGGGACCATGCGGAGCTTGGGGACACCAGGGATGACCGACTGCCTATGCTGTGGTGCATGGAGGGACGGGGAGAAGGAGGCGGTGGGACGGTACTGAGGGGTCTGTGGGCTACCCAGAGATGTGGAACAAGGATCTTTCATCCCCACTGAGTCTTTCCCTCTCTGCCGGCACTGAGCCCAACCTGCACCACGGCCAGAGACAGCAAAAGCAGCTCTGGAGTCACCAAATCTCCCTTCTGAAGGTGTAAAATTGGAGAGGTGGGAGGAAGGGGCACATGGAGAGGATTCTTTCATCAACAGTGAATAGAAAGGTTGTGTTTTAATACACGGATGAAGAACACAGAACCCTCAACCATGCCCTTCCCCTCAGCAGAGTGGGATGTACAGAGGGTGGTCCCAAGACAGGGCACTGGGGACCATTTCAATGTCCCTGTTTGGGCACCTGGGGTGCTTTGGGAGCCTGTGAGCACCAGCAGGGGAGAGAAAGGCAGGAGCGGGATGGCTCTGGCAGAGCAACCTCCCGATCCTCACCAGGGTGAGCCCCCTTCAGCATGCCCGAGGGAGGAGAAAGGCCTGATGGGGAGCAAAGGAAGAGGGGATCAGGCTGCTGTTGGATCCATCTCTCTTGGCCAGTTTCAACCCCAGGCCATCTCGTACCACCCCCTCACGTCTCTGTGGCACAGACTCAGTCATAAAGAGGCTGAAAGGACAGAAAATGAGGTTTCCTCTGCAAACCAGACAGGAGCAAAAAGCCTCGAGAAGGAAAGAGCAGGCAGCACTGACCAACATACCCCATCAGCTGGGCTACCGGGGGGCAAAAATGGGATTGAAAGTGTCACAGAAGCAGCTGGAAGCGTAGTTTTGAGTGAAAACCAAGGGTTGGAAGGCAGACCGCTGTGTCAGCACAAACCCTGGTGATACAAGCTTGGAGGACAGAGACCCCAAACCAAAGACCCCTGCAAGGCTGAGCCCAATCAAGAGGCTCAGCCCAAGCACGCTGCCCGTCCTGGGCTTCCCTGTGCTGAGCAATGCTGCCAGGGAAGGATTCCTCTGCAGGGAGGTGGCGGTGGGACCCTGGGGGTGTTGGATGAGGGGCCCTGGGGACATCCCGGGTTACCCGGACCTCCCTGCCCAGGGCCTTCCCACAGCATCGCTCTGCTCCCCACGGGGATCCTCCTGCCGCTTGTTGTATTTTAAGCTGAATTGTCACAAACGTCTCGTATCACGCACTTGCAACGCTATAAAGGTACTTAATTACACCCCTCTTGTATAACTTAGACTTAGCTGAAACGGTTACAGCTCTAAATTTGCCGTATTACAGCACGATGCCCCCGCTGCAGGGCGCGCTATCCGCCGGGCAGCACCGTCATTGCACCCCGGTCCCCAGGAGCCTCCCGGCACCGCCAGCGTTTTGCACGGTTTAGGGCCCAGTTCCAGCCTGCCGAGGCTCCGAGCAGCAGCACCCAAGTCCTTTTGTAGCCGCCTTAATAAAATAACGCGGATTTTGCCCGCCGGGCCAGGCTGGGTGCCCCGTGCCAGGGGAGGGGACGGTGCCGGCGCTCTCCTCCTCGTGGTCCCGGCGCGTGGCAGGACCCCGTCCGCTGTGATCGTATAGTGGTCAGTACTCTGCGTTGTGGCCGCAGCAACCTCGGTTCGAATCCGAGTCACAGCAACGCTTTTGCCAACAGCCGGCTGCGGCGACAGCTTCCCCGCGCTCGGGGGAAGCACTCCAGCTTCTCCATTTTCCTGGCAAAGAATTCCTGAGAATTCAGCGGAAATCACCCAGCTTCCCACCTTTCCCTCACCCTTCTTCCCAGCCCTGCAAACAGGGGTCCAGAAGATGCTGTGGCCAACCTGGGGGGCGAGCAGAGGTGGGAGGCAGCAGCTCGCTGCCCCTGGGGTCAGCTCCCCGCTCCTGCTCTCCAGGCCAGGAAGGATCTGCCGCAGTGACCACGGAAGAAGAAGGAAGATCAGGCTGATGAAACCCCGCTGCTGGCTCTCCCAGCTCCCAGGGGACAGAATTTGGGCTGCTCCAGGGATCTTTTCATGGCAGAGGCAAAACCCATCCAGCGCGGAGGGATGACCCTGACACACTGTGGGTCTGGGATCCAGAGGTCTCCTGGCCACCAAGAGGCAGGTGGACATCTCTGGGGCGCACCAGGAGGTGCTTTGGCATGAGGAAGCCTTTAAACCACTGTTTACCCCTCAGAAACCTTCAGACCATGGAGACACCCTGTTTGCTTGGTCTTGGTGCCCTCTCCTGACAGCTGTGCAGAACTCACTCTGGACGGCAGCTTTCAAAAAAGAAATTAAACCAAACTGCACAAGGTATCGCGCTCGGGGCTCAGCCGGGGAGGGGGCTCAGCCCGAGCAGCGGGTCTCAATTTATTCACCGCTGTGGGGTAACTGCAGGTACCAGAGGGCTGCCAGGACTCGGGCGGGTTGGTTCTGGTGTCCACAGGGCTTGTGCTTGGGAAGGGGAGGGCTTTTCTTGCACAAAATAAATGAGTTTTTCTTTCATGCCTCATCCATAGCGAGAAATGGAGAGAAAAATTTGGTTTGCCTTTACCTTCAGGATGTGCAGCCGACAGGGCGCTGCTTGCACACTTCCCACTCCTCCCTTCTTCATTTACTCTTGTACCGAAAACCCGCATTTCCTTACTCAGAGAAAGCTCAAAAAGCATTTTCTCTTCTAAAGATGACACAGAAGGAAGAGAAGACAAACATCTAGAGACGTCGCCCTTCAGCAGCAGCAGTTCCTGTCCCACTTTTACACAGCAGAGAAGCAGAAACACAAGGAAATACATCATTTCTCTATCCCATCCTTCTTTTTTCCCCCAAAAAAAGTCAGTTTGGGGTGCGAGGCCACTAAGCTTATCTGTAATGTACTGCGCTTGAATGACTCATGTGTGTTCAGGCTGGAAAATGTCAGAATCCCAAAATTACCCGATCTTTCATCCAAAACTACTCGATTTTTTTGTTAAAAGAGTTTCTATTTTGCAAAAATAACCTGAAGTGCATACACACAATTCAGGGTTGGCCGAAGGAGCGTGGTGGTCCCACGGGTCTCTGCAGCCTCTGCTCTCCCATGAGCCACCTTCGCTTAAAACGACGCAGGGCTCTGCTTTGCTCGGGGTGGGTTTGGGACCACAACAAGAGAATCGTAGGATGGCTGAGGCTGGAAGGGACCTCTGAAGATCATCTGGTCCAGCCTCCCGCTCAACCCAGGCCTGGTCGCCCAGGACCATGTCCAGATGGCTTTTGAATACTTCTAAGGATGGAGACTCCGCAACATTCCTGGGCAACCCGTGCCGGGGCTTGGTCACCCCCACAGTAAAAAAGTGTCTCCTGATGTTCAGATGGAGCCTCCCAGCCCCCCCCCAGCAAAAAAGCATCTCCTGATGTTCAGATGGAGCCTCCCATGTCCCAGGGTGTAACCAGTCATTGCAGAGAAAAGGCAGGTGCCAGGAAACCAGCCCTTGGGGAAGGTGTGTGGGCACCTGCACACCCTTGGG
>VWZZ01006971.1:0-25484 GCA_013399095.1 Psophia crepitans
CTGGCCACACTATTCCCGATATAAAGTTGACAAATAACATGTTAGTATGCTTTGCAATGGGAAAAAATATCAGCTGCTGATTCCAGTTCCTTACATTTTACACATTCTTTTATAAATAAATTAGTTGACTTCTCCTACGGACACAAGGCCTTGCAAACTCCTCCTCTCAGATAGCTTCACACTCTTATTCAGATGGATGAAGTCTTTGCCAAAACTTTTGCCAGTTTGTCTATTTTCTTGAATCTTTGTTTATCTTCTCTTCTTCTTGGCCACCTTTCATAAACACTCACCCAGCAGCGTGCAACCACAGCCAAACTACCGATGTCAGTTAGTATTCAAACATATGAGGGTCAAGGAGGAGAAATGGTCCTAATCCAAGTCCTAATCCAGGCAGCCAGAAGCTCATTTCTAATGATGTTGTGTTGTGATGCATGATTGTTCATGAAGTTGTGAACGAAACAGAAAGGGGCTTTGCAGTAAGATCAAATGGTGGAAGATGATTATGCCAGCACTGCCTGGAATAGATATCCTTGGAAACCTTTTTAAATACATCTCCTTTTGGTCCATTAGCTCACATTTTTCCAACTTTATGCATTTATTTTTCTAATTCAAGATTAAGACACCACAGCATAGATAAAATTAATCTACTAATGACTTTAATTATTAGTCGCTCAGTGGTTCATTTTAGTACTAACCAAAGCCAGTATTGACAAATGCACTTCTTAAACTGATAAAAATACTGATCCAATCAACAGGTCTGTAATCTTCAGCACATACTAACTTCTAATAAGGCCAGTGATGTGAAAGAAGTTATGGCAAGAGGTAATTAATGTTTGTAACTCCGCTGGAAAGAGTTTGCAGTGCAATGTAAAGGGATACCCACAGGGACGTGGGTTGCCTGTGAAGAATAATTTCTGTAGAAAATTCAAGGTGTACTAACCCTGTCAAAACACCACACTAATGTAAGTGTAACTATTTTAGGATCTAGTCTGGCATTATTTTGAGTCATTTGAACATAGCAAGATGCCTCCTAGCTGTCCCAGGTAAGAATGTGCTATGAAGCCACAGCCATGGAGATGAGAACAATACCGCCCAAAAGTCTGTCAGCTGTGTTTTGCTGCTAGAAAACTTTACTGATGTTTTTTAAATATAGGAAGAAAGAAGAGCAAAGCCATATTAAAAAAAATAATCAGCATTTTAAGCAGATGTTGCTACTGTAAATATGAAACCACCAAGTAAAATTTCAATGAATTCTAGCATTATGAAGGCTCTTAAGTAAGACAAGCATGACACAGTCTTTTCATAGGAATGAGAATGCCTGTCAAATATGAGCCCTGAGGTACTAAATAGATACAGAGATACAGACTTATTTTATGTAAGCCTGGCATATTAACCCAAATGGGATTTTTTTCTAGTTGAATCTATGCTCAAGAGATGATTTCTCTGTGACTGCTGTATTTCTAAACTCCCTTAGACAATTGCTGTATACAAGCAATGTCTCGGTTTTGCATTTGCACAGGATAATTCCTTTGGCTATCACCAATCTCACTGACACCAACATTTGCTATTTGTTACTTTGTCAGTCAGTCTTTTCTAAAAGATGGACTTGATTACAGCTCCAGCTGGGAGCTTTATTGAAGCAAATTCTTCCAGAGACAGTTGTGGTGAAACAAGATATTAGGAACTGCTCTGTGAATGCTGAGATATTTTTCTTTTCTTTATTTTTACAGAGTTTGGGTACAGTATTAACAGTTGTCATAGAGGAAGAAAAGAAGTTTTGCCTCTGAAACTTGAGGGACCTATTACACTTTTCAAAAGCTATGTACATCAAGTTCAAAGAGACCAACACACGTGTCGTGCTAGTGTGTCACAGGTCCAGCGATTAACAGGACAATCCCAAAATGTGGTGTGATCCAAGACACAAGGGGAAAAAAGACCCAACCTGTGATATTGCAGCCATTCATGTGGTTGGCACGAAGCGGTGTCACCAGGTGTTCACAGAAAGCCATGAGACAGCTTGCCAAGCTGCAAATAGCAGTATATTAAACTCAGTTGTATGGAGTTTCAGTGCCCTATGTTTTTTTAAATATTACTAGAGGCAATTCTTGTTTTCAGTTTTGGGTTAACACAAAACTGAAACTCAGTAATGCTCAGCCAAAACCCACAAGTCTTGCCTAGTTTTGAATCAAAATTCTACAAAACCACAGTGTTTATCATGGTTTCTACATGAAGTCATAATTAACCCCAGGTTTGCTCAAAACTTTGTCCAAGTTAACTAAAAATTCTGTAAACTATGGGGAACCTGGCTGAAGTATTGGGTAAGTACGAAAACACGAGCTGATATTTGAGTTTGGTCTGATTCTAGGTTTTGCTGAAAAAGTTTCAAATTACTGTAGCTGCAATCTGATTACTTTATCCCAGGGACTAGAATTAATAGAAATTAATTTAATTTCTGAACTACAGAAATTCTTTAACGGTTCCATGTTATCTAGGACTGAAGATTTACAACACATACACTAAAAAAACCTCTCTCTAGAGTTTCTATTTAGAAAATTCTCTTTTTACTCAATGAACTGACTTTCCTAATTAGAAAATCAAAAGTTTGGGGTGTGTGTGGTGGCGTGTTGCTTTTGGGGGGTGGGATGGTATTGCAAGCAATGCATGTTTTTAAGTAATTTCAAGTAGATACAGTTATTTCTGTTCTCTGATTTGCTAAGCAAAGCATTCTTCCGGGGTATTAGTGGGAAATATTCACTCATGTATATTTGGAACCATTCAAAAGGAAAAAAAGAGAGACAAGGAGACAATGAGGCAGAAAGACAGAGAGACATAGCAACAGAGAGAGAGAAAAAGTCTGTTAAGCCTCAGGAGGACACTTTGAAAATCATGAATAAATTTCTGTGGCTGAAAATACTATTGGAAAATGCGTTGCTTTGACAAAGGATCGTTCTCGAGTGAAATTCTGCTGTCACTGGGATCTCTGGAAGTTTACTTTATCTATACTGTACATAAGTTCCATTAGAAGCAGGGTTTCATAATGGATCTCAATGCAGAGGATGTTTTTTTATCAGATGACTTATTTTCTGCAACAGATTTGATCTAACTACAGTTCCTGGACTTTGCTGGGAAGTCCCATGTTGGTAAATGCTCAGCACTGAAGAAGACAACATGAAAAGTCAGGACGTTTCATGCATATTATGACATTCTAAACTCACACATGAGTATGTAGCTTAATAAATGTAGAGACCAGAGTTAAAACTAGATAGTAATTTCAAGTAATTAAATTCTATTTTTATAAAAAATTTTGTTCAGGGGAAAAAAAACCACCAAAACAAATGCCAGCACTTTTCCAGTTGTAATGGATTGTTCCTGTTACATGAAGCTATTAATATGATGAAAGGGCTAAGAACAGGATCAAGTCTAAATCAACTGCATTGGTTAGCATTACATTCTTCTAGATATTTATTTTATTCTAAATAGTTATTGTCACTTAAGTACCACAAATACTAGAGGGAGAGTCTTTGATTTCAGTTTGAATTTGAAACCGATAATTCTAGCACCAAGTGTACTATATAGTCACAACCCTATCACTTTAAAACAATTTTAGTATTAAGTACAGATGGAGCATATATATACCTGGGTTTATTAATAATCACATAAATCTATGCCTTAATTCATTAAAAGTCAACTGCTATGTAAAGATTTTGCACTAGCTTAACCCTGGCTTAGTAAAACAGATTCTCTAAATAGGAACTAACCAACTGCCAGGAGTTTTGCTATTTGCATCATTAATTCTGACCCTCTATTTGCAAGACTCTCTCTCCCCAAAGTAACTCATCTCAGTTATCACCACAACATATCTTCACACCCAGTCCCAGGTTTCCAATGATTTCTCCCCATATGGCAATTTCCACAGCTAGATTATGTACAGTTACTGAGCAGCAGTCGCAGGGAAGGGTGTCTTTTGCATAACCAGCTTCACTAACAAGCTGATCACCAACATACTTCTGGAAGCAGGGCAATGATTCTTTATTAATGATAGGAATATGTTTAAACTTAAAACAGGAAAACTATTTTGCAGTTAGGAATTCCTGGATTCTTAGGATTTGATTCTAACAGCTAGTATTTTTCAGGTTTTCATTTCAATTAGTGGAGAGAAGGGCACTGCATGTATAAGTTCAAAGACCTCAAACAGTTTGTGCGTTCACAGATTCCTTTCTGTAGATACTAATTCCTTGAAATGTGTCCATTCTTTCCAATGCGTCTTAGATATGGAGCTCTAGATCCATAAGCAGTCCTGCTATCTGCAACTCCCATTTTTATTTGTTTGCAGAAACCAGCAGGAACACTGAGAAAGCCTTCCTCTTTTTTCTACTGACATTCTCTCTGTGCTCACAGCCTATGGACTGGAAATCTCGACTTCAGGCATTAGACACAGAACACATTTGGCATCGCTCAGCAGTGCTGTCCCTGAGGGACTATCTAAAAAACTAGTTTAGGGAAATCAAATTCCGTTTTTCTCTGTGACTACAGAGAAATATATACCTTACACTTCAGAAGATGACGGATTTACACTAGAGGAGCAGGAAAGCAATAATCCTCAGTGCTGAGACATGTGCAAAATCCTCCACAAGAGGAAGTACCCTAAAGCACTCATGTAAAATATGTCCGCAGTTCACAGGCTCGGAGGGAAAGATGATGATCAGATTGCACAAGAGGTAGTACCAACTGCACCCCAACATGGTTTAGCCTGTAGGGTTATGACACTGAGGAAGCCAACTCCTAATCATTTGTGTTACTGGATATTCAAACTATGTTGATGGTTGCATTATAGAAGCTTTTTTAGCTAGATTCTATCACATATCCCCACATTTTCATAAATAATGTACCTTTCATAAAAATGTCCCTTTCTTCTTGGTGCATGCACTTTCATAGGATCATAGAATCATGGAATGGTTTGGGTTGGAAGGGGCCACGAGGATCATCTAGTTCCAACCCCCCCTGCCATGGGCAGGGACACCCTCCACTAGACCAGGTTGCCCAAAACCCCATCCAACCTGGCCTTGAACACTGCCAGGGAGGGAGCCTCCACAACTTCTCTGGGCAACCTGTGCCAGTGCCTCATCATCCTCACAGGAAAGAACTTCTTCCTAATATCCAGTCTAAATCTACCCTATTTTAGTTTAAAGCCATTAACCGTTGTCCTGTCGCTACACTCCTGGGTAAACAGCCCCTCTCCAGCTTTCCTGTAGGCCCCCTCTATGTACTGGAAGGCTGCTATAAGGTCTCGCTGAAGCTTTCTCTTCTCCAGGCTGGACAGTCCCAACTCTCAGCCTGTCCTCCAGGCAAGGTACTTCAGTTTCTGTTCATCTTTGCAGCCATCCTCAGGACGTGCTTGAGCAGCTCCATGTCTTTTTTCTGTGGGGGACCCCAGAGCTGGATGCAGTTCTGCAGGTGGAGTTTCACGAGAGCCAAGCAAAGGGGCAGAATCTCCTCCCTCGACCTGCTGGTCACGCTTCTTTTGATGCAGCCCAGGGTGTGGTTGGCTTTCTGGGCTCCAAGCCTGCTTTGCTGTCTCATCTTGAGCTTCTTGTCCACCAACACCTCCCGGTCCTTCTCCTCAGGGCAGCTCTCAATCCACTCATCACCCAACCCGCATCCGTGTTTTGGATTGCCCCAACCCATGTGCAGGACCTTGCACTTGGCCTTGTTGTACTTCATGATTTTCACACAGGCCCACCTGTAAAGCCTGTCAAGGTCCCTGTGGATGGCATCCCTTCCCTCCAGTGTGTCGATCACACCACAAAGCTTGGTGTCATCCACAAACTTGCTGAGGATGCATTCAATCCCACTGTCCATCTCTCTGATAAAGATGATAAATAATATTTGTTCTAATACGGACCCCTGAGAAACGTCACTTGTCACTGATGTGCACTTGGACATTGAGTTGTTGACCACAACTCTTTGAGTGAGACCATCCAGCCAATTCCTTATCCACCTAGTGGTCCAAAATGGAGGATGCAGGCATCAATTTCACTACCTCTCACATGCTAAATGAGTACTCTACCATTTGAGCTAATTCCCCTTACTTTCCATGAACACCAGTTATATAGACTGTAGTACAGTATCTTTTCAAACCAAAGAAGTCAAGCTTGATGGTGAACCAAGTAATAATAAAAATTTTAATAAAAATTAACAGAGTGATTAACAGAGGGAAGAAAAGAATGATTATAAACCAAGCAGGTAAAACAATAACAGCTTCTTGAATCACTGTCCTGGCTGGGGATGGGTCTTAGTTTTGGACATCTTACAGGACAGATCTGGGCCCTGGGCAAACACATTGAAAAGCCAGATACGAATTTCTAGCCCATCAGATGACATAAGCTAGAGCTAAGTGAGATTCATGGACATCCTTTTGCATGTAAGAATAAAATTTGGCACCATGCTTTCAATTGTGTTCACCTTCCTCCTGTGGATCATAGCTGCTGTAAATCATTAATACAACATGCTTTAAAAATGCCACTAAAGGAAAGATGTTATCTTTACAGTTTTCTTCATTGCTCAGATGGCTTTTGCTGTGTTTCAACACTTGTATGAAGAGAAAATTCCTTTTTCTTGACCAGCATCTTTAAATTCTTGGTTATGGATCTTCTCTTCCTTGTCTACAGGGTAATGCCCTTTGTAATTTGAATGGTGAGCAACAGTAACGACGAAAAGGGAGAAAAGGTACGTGCCTCACACAGAGAGCTTTTTCACCTGTAACTACTCCTTGGTTCCAGGTAACTGCTTTTTGCCTGTGCTTTTCCTCCAAGTCCTTACAGGTGGCTTATGTAAAACCTCTAAAGCACTTGTTTCTAAAACGTCACCTCAAAGAAGCAACTAATAAACTCAAAGAATCACATCATAATTCAGGTTGGAGGGACTCAGAGAGTCTCTAGTCCATCCTGCTGTTCCATGCAGGGTCGACTATGAGGGCAGGCCAGATGTTTCAGACTGGGTCTCCAATGGTGGGAATTGCACAACCTTGCTGGGAACCAGTCCCAGTGCAGGTTTCTCCTCTCAGTGAAACAGTTTTTTCTCTACACTGCCTCCCAGTTTGGTGTAATCTGCAAACTTACTGAGGATGCACTCTATCCCCTTGTCCAGGTCGTCGGTAAAGATGTTGAACAACACCGACCCCAAGACCGAGCCCTGGGGAATGCTGCTAGTGACCGTCCGCCAACTAGATTTAATACCATTCACAACTCTCTGGGCCCATCCTTCCAACCAGTTTTCTATCCAGCAAGGAGTGTACTGGTCTAAGCCATGAGCTGCCACCTTCTCTAGGAGAATGCTGTGCTATACTGTGTCAAAAGCTTTGCTAAGGTCCAGGTAGATGACATCCACAGCCTCTCCCTCATCTACTAGGTAGGTCACCTGATCATAGCAGGAGATCAGGTTGGTCAAGCAGGACCTGCCCTTGATGAACCCATGCTGGCTGGGCCTGATTCCCTGTCCATCTCACACCTGCTCAGTGAGTGCTCTCAAAATGAGCTGCTCCATGATCTTTCCTGGGCCAGAACGATCGTTTCCTGAGCCCAGAACGATCCTTTTCCAGATGTAATGCATCTCCTCTCCCGTGTTCCCTGAAATATCTCCCAAGACTGCCCATCAAACTGGAGTGAAAGATGAAAAGTCATGGAAGTACCCTATATTACATAACTGGGAGATATCAATTATCTTAGTATCTTAGTTTCGTGATCATGTAAGGGTTCAAAATGTATTCTGCAGCTTGTATTTTTTCTGAGTAGCAGTGTCATATTCTTTGTGTAAATCAACAGTTCTTCAATATATTGTTATCTTAAATCTCTGATTAGTCTATACATTTATGTGGTTGCTTTTTCCTTTGATCTGCCCACTAATTAGATGCAAACTAACAAGTAAATTTACCAAGTAGCCAGTACTAGGGAAATTTTGCTACAGGATGACTGATCATTTAAAATCAATTCCCTGTAAACAGCTTAAAACAATATTGCAAGTTAGATATGCTCTAATGTATTCCCTTGGTTCAAAACATAACAGCACAAATCATAGAATCATAGAATCATAGAATCATTAAGGTTGGAAGAGACCTCAATGATCATCCAGTCCAACCGTGTCCCCCTCCAAGCCTGAGCAGCCACATGCAACTTATGGCCACATATATGAGGGACAAAACCTGAAGTGACAGGAAGAGAGGTTTGACATTCACTGAAGACAGATCATCTGGCACTTGGAAGCAGTAAACAAGATTCCTTAACAAACCCACCAGAGTAGTAGCACCCAAACTGAGGAATGAGGGAGGCAGGCTGCTAAAGCTGTACTGCCAAAGCCATACAAATAAAAGCAGTCATGTGCAGCTGGAGCGCTCCCTGAGTATCACATCCTGGCTCTCAAATGGAAACGGCTGCCAAGTGTTTGCTGAATGATGCTGTAGTCTTGCTTACAACCTCCATCTATTCTGTGCTCCTAAGGCTGAGAGTTTATAGATCCCCAGCTGTACAATTTAATGCTTTGTGCCCATGCACTTTATTTTGTATTAAGATGCTCCCAAGTACCTACTTTCCAGGTTTTCTGCTGCTTTAGACTAATATTCTCCCTCCCTATTCCAGTCACTAGGCAGTCCTAAAGTTGCTGTGCCTGGCCTCAGGGAGATCCGGAGGGTAATTCAAGGGAAACGAGTGCTGGAGTAATAACACCTGTACCACTTCCCTCCCTATCTGTTTGGTTCCCCCTCCATCATAAGTACCGTCTGAGAGAAATTAAAATATTTCCCTCCATACAGAAATGTAACAGTATCCCCTCATTACAGATAGAGACGATTTACAGCCAGTGCAAGGTTCAGTTAACCCTTCAGAAGGAAATGTATGACTGAGCAGGGAGTGGTAATAGAAATAGATGTACAGTGAAGGGAAAGAGAATGCTTCTGCTGACCTGCGAGGTTCATTTCATAGCAAAGATTACTGAAATTCTGCAGAACGTTTCACACATAGCTTAGTTTTTTGGAGTTTCAACTATGTTTCCAGACTGAAGTTGGAATAAGTTTTGGGCAAAGTTGTGCAAGAGGGCACAAAACAGGCAGCTGAGCATGTTGTGCACGTGAAGTTGTGCAGAACAATTCCTCTAGTTTTCAAGGTGCAGTTTCCAAGGAGGATGGCTAAGGTTTACCTATTTTATATGTTTTTACACATTCAAAATTAATGTTTGAATACGTGGTCAAAAATGTGGATGGGATTCAGTTATCTGAAGTGATAGAATCATAGAATCATAGGATCACTAAGGTTGGAATGGACCTCTGAGATCATCAAGTCCAACCGTCAACCTAACACCGCCGTGCCTACTAGATCATGTCCCTGAGTGCCACGTCTACACGTTTTTTGGATGTCTCCAGGGACGGAGATTCAAAACATTTATTGCCAACTGACATACACCAAGGTATGCACTCTCATCTCTAGCTGCCATGCCAGAGAGACACAGATCTCCCAGAGGTCCTGAGTGATATCTGCCACTCCCACATGGTTATCTTTATCCGTCTATCTCCAGAGAGCTAAAACCCCATACTTTCCACAAAAAATGCCCCACAGCCAACGGAGGTTCATGTGGGTACATGTATGCAGGGGGATGATCTAGGCCTTGGGGAAAATTGCAGTTAAATTAATGGAAATTTTGTGTGATGTCAGAGTCAGACCTTCAGTATATGGAGAACATGCACCCACTTCTGCCACTTCAACCGTCAGCATTTGGTAGCTGTTTAGAAATGTTTCTGTGAAGTGCTGCACGTTTGCAGATCCCAGGCTTCTAATGGAAGATGTGAGTCTTCAGCACCTTTCCATGTCAGAACTAACTCCATTCATTCTTACTCTACCCAGAAAATATTTTTTTCCATAATTCATCACTAAATGATGACTAAATTACACACACAAGTGGAGGGGGACCCCTGGTTAGCCATTAACAGTGGATAAGTGCCAACTGTCAGAGGTGTTTTAATATCCATAGGTGATTACTACTTTTAAAATTTAAATATTTTTAAAATACCCAGTAGGACATACAAAGCCTGGTCTGCAGATGGTGAAACTCAGGCTAGTTTCATTGTCGACTCAAACCCCTAATTCTAATTTAATAGGGCAGCCACATAATTAAATTGTGATTAATATAATTTATTTGGGATTAAGAGGCACGTGTGTACTGAATGTGAAATATATAAGCTTCTAATGACCAGCTGCTGCTTAACTTTATTGTCTTTCTTAGCATGAACGATATTCCAAGCTGAAAGTATTTCATATTGAAATTGTCACAGAGAAACACCAAAATGAACACTAGTTTTTTAACTCAGTTAAAAAGCATCCTAGTTGCTATCAAACGTATTCTACAAATCAGAATTGTTTGTAAATATGTTATGATGGAAGGTAATGTAAAAGATGGACTGAGAAGCATGATTTGAATAACTAATATGCTGAAATATTGAATTATCATTGTAGTCCTTCTCTCTGTAGACCAATTATCTGAGTGTTGTGTGTGTGTGCATTGAGCTGGAACTCCACTCTGCTAGAGCTGCCAATAACTTGGCCTGAATGCGAAATGACTGAAGTAGTCTTACTCTATAGATCTGATCTCATATACATGTACAGCCTTTCTCTTACACTTTTTTGTTTTGTTTTGTTTTTTAAATCTAAGAAATACAAACACTTCTTACCAGTAAAGGAGATGCTCAGCAGTGTGTGTCAGAGGTGCCAACACAGCTCTGCTCTCTTTTCAAACAGTGTTGAATCATCACCAGTTCAGAGAAATATATGCTGTGGCTGTTTGCTTGAAGCAGTACAGTTTTAGTACTAGTACTTCTTTGGTACTAGTTTGGGGGTTTATACAGGAGAGGGAAGAAGCGTGGAAAGACACGTGTTTGGAACCCAAGTTAGTCGTCTATTATCTTTTCAATGAGTTTAAATGAAAGTTATTTTATATGCTTTGAAATGAATCACAGGAACCATGGCTCTTGTTACCTGAAAATGTAATAAAGATCCAGGTCCATCTTTCGTGTTCTGCAGCTTATACTTGATGGAATCTGCTGTCCACACTGCCAGATCATAGTGGTACACACATTTGAAAAAATGCCATTTGTCATCCAAGTTATTGGAACAGAGCCCAATAAATGAATGTCAGGAGATCACCAACAGTGTATGATAAAAAGCAGAGAGGCTAAAGATTTCTGGGTGACTCTGTCACATTTGGCTGCCCTTGTGGAAAAACACCCACATTGCTGCTAATATCCAGCTATTTCATTTCTACAAATACCATTTCTCTCTCTACATATTTATTATTTCACAAGTGAAAGTCACTGGATTTGGGGATTGAATTATCACTTCTGCTTGCACAAGAAATAAGCAGACACCTGCCTTCCTCACCCCTGAGAGCGTCATGAGGCAGAGTCTGGAATGCACCCCTAGCCTCTAATCAACAGTGCACATCAAGGATTGCTATGTTGGGGAACCTGCTCAGAACAACAGGAACATCACTTAAATACTTTTTCCTTTACCAAGGACTGCAAATAAACTTGCTATAAAACCTGCTCTTCTCTTTCCCCACATAAGAATAATAATATTAGCAGAAGTTGACAGTTTATTTCAGGAAAACATGCTAAAATTGCTCTTCCTGCACATGAGGAGTGGTAGTTGTCTATGCTGTTTTGTAACACCTAGTAGTCACCATATGTCCTGGTTTGGGCACGGATAGAGTTAATTTTCTTCCTAGCAGCTGGTGTAGTGCTGTGTTTTGGATTTAGGAGGAGAATGATGTTGATAATACACTGATATTTTAGTTGTTGCAAGGCAGTCAAGTTTACCCAGGTCACCAAGGCCAACGGCATCCTGGCCTACATCAGGAATGGCGTGGCCAGCAGGAGCAGGGAGGTGATAGTCCCCCCGTACTCAGCTCTGGTGAGGCCACACCTCGAGTCCTGTGTCCAGTCTTGGGCCCCTCAATACAAGAAGGACATTGAGCTGCTGGAGCGCGTCCAGAGAAGGGCAACAAAACTGGTGAAGGGACTTGAAAACAAATCTTATGAGGAGCGGCTGAGGGAACTGGGGTTGTTAAGTCTGGAAAAGACGAGGCTGAGGGGAGACCTGATTGCTCTGTACAGCTACCTGAAAGGAGGTTGTGGTGAGAAGGGNTTTGATGATCTTGGACACCCTTTCCAACCTCAGGGATTCTGTGATCCTATGACTTTTCAGCTTCTCATACTGCCCTGCCAATGAGAAGGTGGGGGACACCCAAGCAGCTGGGAGAGGACACAGCCAGGGCAACTCACCCAAACTGGCCAATGGGATATTCCATACCATATGCCGTCAGGCTCTGTGTATAACTGGGGGGTTTGGCTGGTAGGTGGGGCAGCCCTGGAACTAGCTGAGTATTGGCTTTGGCTGATGAGAAATTGTGCTGTTCATCACTTGGTTTGTATATTTTTTCATTATTTTCATCACCATCATCATCAATCTTCCTTTTCTTTCCTATTAAACTGTCTTTATCTCAATCCATGAGTTTTACTGTTTGGGGTTTGTTTGGGTTTTTTTTTTCCCATTTTCAATTCTCTTCCCCATCCCACTGGGTGCAGGGAGGGAAAAAATGATTATTTAATGGATGTTTTAACTGCCTGCCAGGTTAAACTACAACACCATATCAGGACAGAACAGATGATCCCTGACACAAAAATCTTTCAGTCAAATATAGGTCATGACAGAATAAATAGATTGGGAAACAATGAAGCAGTATTGGTCCATGCCAGTAGCCCTACCATATCACAAACAGTTTTACTTTTTTTTTTTTCCCCCAGGACTATCTGACAAAGGAATGTTTTAAGGTGGTTTTTAGAGGAAAATTAATTTCCTTTGCACATATTTATAGACTGCCTCTGTTGAGTGTAATGAGCTGCCTAGCAGACAGAGTAGAAATGTTGTTTCAAAATTGAACAAGCAGGTGATGAAAGGGCCAATGCTCAGGGCTGATCAGAAGCAAAACCAAATAGGTAGGATGACAGTAGTCTATGAGAATAGTTAAGATAGCTGCAGAAGAGGGAGGCAGAGATGGCAGCAAGGTAGGAGTTGGCACAGGAAGAGACCTCCACCAGGAAAATGTTCCAGCTGGATGATGATAGACATTTGCTTAAGAAAGTGTCATTGAACTGACTGAGATATGATGGTAAGTATTTGTATTGGATAGTTGGATAAGAGACGATATCTCAGATGATAGAGGATGTACACTTTTAATACATATCTTATAATAAATGGATGAAATTTATTCTGAAATGCCATAGACCTTGCATCTCAGCTGGGAAGTAAACATATAAGTATGTGCAAGTTTAAATATGGTTCTAAAAATATTTAGATTTTTAACTCCCAGCAAAATTAAATTGCAGTTTGTGTAACCAATAGTAAATGAATGCTGCAAAGTGATACCAGGAACCAGCTGGAAGTGGGAACAGACATTGCACTGACTGAGAGAAAAATGGGGAAGATATACCCCATGATGAGCCTTCAGGGAACAGACAGAGTTAATGTTTGATGCAGAGCAGAACTCACAAACAAGGTTAACAGAATTGCAGCTAATGAGAATTTTGCAGTACAATGATATTCAGCTAAGATTTTAAAGGAGAGGTCTTGGGCAGGGAAAGAGATTTGTAGGTCATCTGTATTGAGAGAATAATTGGATTTGTGCTCTGTTGATGAGATTAACCATAGGTAACATATAAAGATGAGTGAGAACGGAAGCAAGGACAGACACATTTGGGATACCCTCTGAGAGTTAAGGGAAGACAAGGGCATGCTTCTGATGGATACGCTGAAGAGAGTAAGGAAACGAGGGACAACAGAGTCACAGGTGGCAAGAGGAAGTGAAATTTCAAGAAAAAGATTAGGGTTGCCTCTGACAAAAATGACTGGCATATCTAAGAATAGAGTATTTTTTCTCTAAAATTTTGATTATAAGACATTGGTAAAGATCTCATTAAGTGTGGCTGCAGATGAATGCAAGGGGAAGAAACCAGCTTGGAGAGTCAAGGATGGAACTGAAATGTGTGACCTGAGATTCTTCAGTGAGCTTAGAGATGAAAGAAAGAAAGAAGATACAACAGTAGCTGGAGGAGCAAGACAATAAACCTTGCAGTATAAGGAGAAAAAGCAATAGGAAAGTGAAAACACCATAATAAAAAGAAAAAAAAACCAACCCAAAACAAAACAGCAGGGAGACTGAGACATTGGCATGGAACAGAGCTCCTATGGCAGTGCATGTATGAGGAGAAAAGAGCAGGAGAGAAGGTTGGGATGGGAGGGAGAAAAGAGTTGCGAGAGAGACTGGAAGTAAGGTGAAGATCATATTGTTATTACTTTTTCTCTCGAAGGTGTTGGGATCCTTCATGAAAAAAGAGCAGTAGTTTGGAGAAACAAATCATAGATAGCAAAAAAAGGAAGGGAACTAAGATAAGTGTCATGCTAAATATGAGAGGAACCAAGAAGATGGTGTTGATCTTGTAAGTAGACTTATCCAAATGGAAGGAAAAGAGGATGAGGATGGAGAGAACTGAAGAACTGATGAAGCTGGAGGTGACTGCACAGGAGAAGAAGAACTCAGAGGGGAAAGAATAAAAAAGGGGGAAGACAAATATTTAAGTCAAAGGGAATGAAAGCCATTGGTCATGGACAAGAAGGGAAAAAAACACAGTCTGTGCTATGAACATATTGTATTGTGCCCACCATGACCCAGAAAACAAATCTACCTCTGTGTACATTTCTGTCAGACAGTTATAATGAATTTTTTGTGTTTCCATAACAAGGCTAGTGTGTTGTTGTGATGTTGTCATCTGGATTCTTAAGAAATGTGCTGACACCTTTTGTTCTTTTGGCACAGGCTCTATTGAGCCCTTCTGGCACCACTGGTAAGGACCACTTTCCATCAATGGGAATGAGGTAGCAGTTTGTTTATATAGGGTGGTTGTCCAGGGGATAAAGCAAAAAGGCAGGGTCTTTTCTCCTGTGCTAGGATTAGCTCCACAGCAACAGAGTGGCAGAGACTGCAGCTAGAACTGCTTAATTCCTACCACATAAAGGTCTTTGTTATTGGTACACTAGGTGTTTATGTGAATGAAAAAATACTCTGTTAAATGTAATGCTTCACATAGAGGGAGAAGTCATAGCCTCAAATTTTGCCAGTTACATTTATTTCCCACAGTTTGAATTGACAATGTGATTTGGAGAATAAAACTGCTGTAGGCAGCAGAAAACACTTTGCTGTTTATTTAGAGATCCCTGTTTCAGCAGGGTTTCCATCTACCAGGGATTCACTGCTGTGCCTGGTCACGTGGCCCTTCTACTTTTTGTGTAGTTTCAGTCACCTTTATCACGTGTCCCTTTATTCCTAATGTTCCTCAACTGGGGCACCAATGACCAAAAATCACAAAGAGATTGTGCAGGCAGTCCTGAGGTGAACTCAGTACCGCAGACATTCAACACTTTCCTAAAGCAGGTCATTTATGTAGATACTTTTATTCAAGGGAGTTAACTGTAGGGACTCAAACAAAAAATCTGGGTTAAGGGAGTTGTGGAAGATCATTTAGAGGAGTGATACAGACGAGAGACTAAATCAAGCCCTCCTCCTTATAGCAGCATATTTGTGGGTTGCTTTGGGTGACAGCAGATAGCTTCCATACTTAATGATCAACAGCCAAGGTGTTTTGAGTAGGAAGAAGTTCTCAGGGATGTTTCTGGAAAAGTATTGTAGGTTTTGTAGTGAAGCTCTGGAGAATATACCAGTTTAATCCTTTCTAATGCAAGTACCTGAGCTGGGTTAACACAGACTGAGAACACAGGCCTTGATCTCTTTGGTTTCCTTGTCCTGGCTTTGGAAAGAGCATAACAATGCCCAGTTCCTTTGTACAGGTGAGCCAAGTGCTAATTCATTCTCAGGGCTATTCTTCTTTCTTGTTTCTGATGCCACTGCTAAGTGGTAGAATTAGACAATTATTTATTTTGAAATTCATGTCTTTGTATCTGTGTCAATGTATAATACAGTGCCACTTCTAATGTTTGCTGCAGGCAAATTCAGTGGAGTAATAGTGGTTGCTTAACAGCATCACCAGCACTGGATTTTTTCTCAGAAATGACATGATGCTAGTTGTTTGTGTCAGGCTGCTTTCACTGGTGGTCTGAACAGTGGTATAACCTGCATGCTGCGTACTGCTAGGTGTGCTGTGAGCTCTGTCACGTTCATCTAACCCCTCAGATTTTGCTGTCATTGCTTTAGAAAACACAAAGCCCATCCAGGCCAACATGTCCACGCAGAGCAGCACAGTGTAATGCGGAAACATTTGCCACGAAACTTCAGGCTTGCTTGAAGTGTGAGATACTTTTGGAGCAGGGCCATGCTGTGGTACACTGAAGTACACCCTGGCTAGGTCCTGAGTGAGCCTAAAGTAGAGCTTGCCACTCACACCTCCTTCATGAAAACGGTTATCTGTGGGCCAAGAGGAGCCACCCTGCGTGCCACCACCTTGCCAGGTGGGTAGCAGGATTCAGGAAGGGAAACCACAGCTCTTTAGGATATGGCACAGACATGCAGCCTCGCACCAGGGCTGTATGATGAAGCGGGGCCAGGCATACTATTTAAGCCATTTGTGAAACCAGCAGATGGTAACTTTTAACAAAAGCAAATAAGGTAAAAAGGTGTCATGAGAGCCTTCCACAGCGTCCAGCAAAATGAAAGTGAGCCTTTCATGTTACATCCATGAATTACTGAGCTGATAAAATAAACGAGTGTTTCCAACAGTCAGCCACAGCAGTAGAGCACAAACCTGCAGTCCTTACACGGACAAGCAATCCTTCTACCGATTTATATGAGTATGACCAGAGGCCACTCTCATACACAGAAGGAAACTCGATAATGTACTGATAGGCCCCTATACCATCAGAATGATCCCTTTGTCTATTTTGACTTGCATATTTTCTGTGCATGTATAGATTAATTTTGGTACAAATTCCATCTTCTGTTTAAGGTTGTTTGCCGAAAATTATGGATGGTAATATTTTAATCTGCCTTCCTGTAGATCTTCCTCTCTTTGGTACTGAATGCATTACAGTATACATTCCCAGGAGAAAAAAAAAAAGGAGAGTTGTGAATTTACAACTTGTGACTTTCTTTGCACTTCCACCTTTTCTGCTCTTACCCCTGTCCCCTTGAGTCTATCTACGGTGTCAGTGAGCTATTTTCAGGTTGCCATCTGGAGAGCAGGTAGCACAACAGCCAGACCTCAGTCTTGCCTTGAACTCAGTATCGCAGAATATCACCCCAGCTTTACATCCTGGTGAATGAATGACTCAGGGGCAGGTGTGTTTGGCTTCAGGACACAGTGAGTGCCACGCAGCTGCTCAGGGTTGATAAACATCCTCTTTTCCTTGCCTTTGACCACAGCACAGACACTTGTTTGATTCTGTGTCGTCCTGCACCGTCTCCCCACTGGGCAGCTTTCCTCAGATCAAAGCCTCATTAAACCAATGCTTTCTTGTCCATTGCTTCTGCACACACCATCAGATCTCAAAGTGTTGGACTTGTCTACAGCTCACGGGTGAGGGTGGGTCACTTAGGGCCTCATTTTAAATAATAGCAGGTCCTGCCCTGCTGAACTCCTGTTCTCATCAGCAGCATGAACAGCTGTGGCAAGGAAATTGGAAGAAGGTCTTCTTATAGTCAAGGAGCACACAGGGACAGGGTGCACGTAGCTCACACCAGGCCATTTGTTCATAGTCACTTGGGAAGAGAGGATATTTTTGAGACATTTGCACAGAACCACCAAGGTGACAGATCATCTGTAAGCAAATATGAGGACAAATGACCTCATGTTTGTGCTGAAGTCAGTGTCCTGTGTCTGCTTGATGAAAAGTGGGTGAACAGTTGGCGTGAGCCTATGCTGCAGCCAGCTTCAGCGTTTCCAAATAGTTCCATGGGCTAGTGGCAGCTTGAGTGTAAATCAGAACAGCCTGAAGGCAGCTCTAATTTACAGCAATCCAGTCAAGTGACAGAAAGATGGAAAGAGAAATCCAAGGAAAATGGTGGTGATAATCCCTGGGACTGAAAGATTTGGGTCAAACTCCAAACTGCCAAACTGGGCAGAATAAAGCGAATTTTGGTTGGTATGACAGGCCGCTACCTTCTTCTGGGTATCTTGGTACTTTTTGGTAAATTAGGATAAAAGAGATAAGATGCAAGATTAAAACAGGCACCTGTTAAGGGTCCTTGAAAGAGACAAGGGATGAATAGTGCTGGAGAGGGTTCTGAGAGCTAAGATGGAAGCGGTAAATTAAGTTGGAAGGTGGGCAAGGATGCTTGCTTTGTGACTTGAATTCCTTGTGAAAGTCAAAAGCAAAAAATGAAAATGGAGAAGAGGAAATAAGGTAGAATGGAGCCTTGAAATAATGTCTTTCAGAGAGCGTATGGATCGCTATGAGTAATACATCACTAATTACAAAAACGTAAGTGCAGCCATGCTTCTCTTCTTAGGCATGTCAATCAGAATTTAAAGGGAAATTCTCACACTGTGAGAAATGTGATAATGTGTCTATTTCTATCAAAAACCATGTGTATTTCTGCTGTTTCCAGTGAGAATTTCTTTCCCAGAGATCACTTCCTTCTCTTTATGTCGCAGTGAAGCTGTAAACCCATGTCTCTGAACTGGCAATCTGTTTCCATGGAAATGAATGGGATGTCACAAATGTAGCACTATGACTTCATTTCAAGATTGAGTACAAGGAGAAGATGGGCAGCAAAAGAGTTATTTCGGGTTATTTCACGCTCTTATGATTGTCCACTGTAAATCTCACCTATTTGGGCACATAATGGGGAGGGGGAGAGGGTTGAACTGGACTGAGTCATCCTTGGAGTTGCTTGGGTGGGAGATGAAGGTTGTGATGATGGTTGTTCTTTCTGGGATGGCTCCTCTTATGAAAGAAAAGCAACTGGCTTGTTATTATTTGTATCTTAATTGGGTGGTGTTTTCAAATTGTTGCAAGAGCTATGTACTCATATTAGAGCGTACTAGAAACAAAACGTGAATAAATTGATTGTGGCAAGAGAATAAAGAAGTGAAATGGAAGAATTGTATCTTTTCATGACACTAGAATATTTTTATTACTTTATATATACAAATTTTTCCGACTGTAAATCATGAAGTAAAAGATCATCTCGTCTGACAGTATCGACTAGCGCACTGGGCTGGGCCTTCCTTTGAGAAGCAGTGAGTAACTGCTTTATCAACAAATCCAGGTTTTTTACAGGCCATTTTTGTTCAGTTGTACCTTCTCTGGTTGCTTATTAGACTCTGTCTCTGACCTGGTGCTTACATTTGAAGCCAAAATGAAATTCAGCAGTTCCTCTACTACTCCTGCTTCAGTGTCCTGTTTATCAGTTGTGTTTACACAGCACATTGGACCATGTTTGCTCTGGCAGTTCTTCTTTTGGACGTCAGAGGTAAGGGGTATTCACTAACTAAAAAGCTTTCTCAAAACCAAAGAATATTTATTTTGAGAAAGTCTTCCTTTTGAAGTCTGCCAGATTTTCCTTTTTTTTTCTTTTTTTTTTTTTTTTTAAATCTTTGAAACCCTAAGCATTTTCCTGTCACGGCATTGTCTTTTAACAACTGGTAAGTGTTTGCTGAGAGGTGGCTTATCTCAGCCAATTCTTCCCTTTCTGCTGCTTTTCTTTTTTTCCTCTTCACATTTCCAGGTAAACTAAGCCAATGCAGTCATACAGCGAGGATGGTGAGAACTAGGTCAACACATAGTATTTGTAAACCATTGCAGAGTGCTTCTAATTTTGTCATAGGCACCGGAAAGTCTTGATGTTTACTTTTCTTCTCTGTAACTTGTTAAAAAGCCAGCTGGAATACTAGACTGTGAGACTACAAAATAAGCCTTTTGAATGCTGTCCTGCACCAGGTAGGCAAGGCAACAGAGCAAAGCAGTGTGCTTAATTACCTGGTCACACCCCAGACTCAACAGATAAGGAGAAAACTGTGACCTCTTGCTTGACGACTTTTTCCTCAAGCTGTGGAGTACTTACTAAAAGACAAACATTTGAAAAACTTACTGTCTTTTCCCTTGTAACTGATTGAAAACTGACTCAAACACTTCCAGTTACAGCCTGTATTCCCCCATTGGGAAATAAGCCTCTTTTTGAGTGATACAATACACTTTGCTGTTGACTGGTGAGGTCCCACAGCTAATGCCCATGAGCAAAGAATTGTGTAGGAATGGAAAGGAAGCTGTATTTTCTCTCTGAATAGAGAATGAATGGCTGAATGGCTGCAGTGACCATGAAACGGTGGAGTTCAAGATCCTCACAGCAGCGAGGAGGGCACACAGCAAGCTCACTATCCTAGACTTCAGGAGAGTAGACTTTGGCCTCTTCAGGGATCTGGTTGGTAGAGTGCCGTGGTGTCACCGAAAATCCGGGAATAAAACCTCGTAACACCAATGTAGTGTTAAAAGGCAGGTATTCTTTATTGCAGCGCTGGTTGCACAGGGGATAGCTCCGCCCAACATGCATACTAGGCGATCACCAACTCACAAGTTAAATAGGACCAAAATATACATATTCATCATATTCATCATTATAGCTATACATATTCATACTCTCTAACTTGTGATTGGTCAATTCTTTGCTCACTTTGATTTAAAGACATGGTGCCTCTTAAATTCATCGCGCATGCTCGGTGAGTAGGGGTCTATATTCGAGGAGGGGTCTCTAGTGGTCGTCAGTGGTCGCACACCTGTGTCCGCTGGTGACCCTCTTCTTGCAGGCATGCGCAGTGTCACTGTTGGCCCGTATCATGGACGCACCTGTCCAAACCAACCTTTTCCATAAGATTAATATTCCTGGGCCTATTGTTTGGTTGGGTAGGGACTGTACATAGAACACAGCAGCGTTGTACCTTGCCATGGTCAGTTAGCTCCATTGCCTATTACCTTGGTTACAAACTGATTATTCCTAAGCTTCTGCCTCACAGTTTCTATCCCACGGTTACAGTGGTACAAAGCCCTGGAAGGAAGAGGGACCCAAGAAAGCTGGTTAGTATTCAGTGGTCACCTCCTCCATGCTCCAATGCATCCCAACAAAGAGAAAATCAGGCAAAAATGTCCGGAGGTCTGCATGGATGAACAAGTAGCTCCTGGGCAAACTCCAACACAAAAAGGAAGCTTACAGAGCATGGAAGGAAGGGCAGGTAGCTTGGGAGGAATACAGAGAAATTGTCCAAGCAGCCAAGGATGAGGTTAGGAAAGCTAAAGCCCTGATAGAACTAAATCTGACTAGGGACATCAAGGGAAACAAGAAAATCTTCTATAGGTACGTCAGTGTTAAAAGGAAGACTAGGAAAAATGTAGACCCTCTCTGGAAGGGAATGGAGACCTGGTTACCTGGGATATGGAGAAGGCTGAGGTACTCAATGACTTTTTTTGTCTCAGTTTTGACTGGCAAGTACTGCAGCCAGTACTGCGGATTGGACAGCTGGACCACTCAGAGGATAAAGAATTAACAGGATGGTTGCACACAAAGAGTTGCTGTCAATGGCTCAATGTCCAAGTGGAGACCAGTGATGAGTGGCATTCCTCAGGGGTTGGTACTGGGACCACCACTGTTTAACATCTTTATCAGTGAAATGGACAGTGGGATTAAGGGCACACTCAGCAGCTTGGCCAACAACACCAAGTTTTGTGGTGTAGCCAACATGCTGGAGGGAAAAGATGCCATCCAGAGCGACCTTGACAGGCTTTACAGGTGGGCCTGTGTGAAAATCATGAAGTTCAACAAGGCCAAGTGCAAGGTCCTGCACATGGGTCGGGGCAATCCAAAACATGGATACAGGCTGGGTGATGAGTGGATTGAGAGCAGCTCTGTAGAGAAGGACTGGGTGGTATTGGTGGATGAGAAGCTCAAGATGAGACAGCAAAGCAGGCTTGCAGCCCAGAAAGCCAACCACACTCTGGGCTGCATCAAAAGAAGTGTGACCAGCAGGTCGAGGGAGAAGATTCTGCCCCTCTGCTTGGTTCTCATGAAAGCCCACCTGCAGAACTGCATCCAGCTCTGGAGTCCCTCATGTAAGAAAGATATGGAGCTGCTCAAGCACGTCCTGAGGATGGTTGCAAAGATGATCAGGGACCGAAGCACCTTGCCTATGAAGATACGCTGTGAGAGTTGGGGTTGTTCTAGGGTTAATGGCTGAAAGAAAGTAGATTGAGACTGGATATCAGAAAGAAATTTTTTACTGTGATGGTGGTGAGACACTGGAACATGTTGCCCTGAGAGGTTGTGGATGCCCCATTCCTGGAAGTGTTGAAGGCCAGGCTGGGTGGGGCTTTGGGTAACCTGCTCTAGTGGAGGGTGTCCCTGCCCCTGGCAGGGGGTTGGAACCAGATGATCTTTGAGGTCCTTTCCAACCCAAACCATTCTATGGCTTTATGAAAAGCAAAAGCAGTCTCTGCTTTGACCTAGAGTGTGAGTAGCTGGGGAGGCTACACTATCAGGTCCAGGAGGGAACTGGTGCTTTCTTTGTTTTCAGGTCTTTAAGAATAAGCAGATCTTTCAAAAAATTTGGTAACTGATTATTTTGTCCTTTGGCAAGGAGAAGAAGCTCTTTGATACATTTTTCTTACTCCTCTGATTAAAAGAAACCATGAAGTTGATCAGATATTTGGTTTTGCCAGTGTGGTATTGCACTGAGCAAATGCTCTGAAACACAAATCAATATCAGGCAGCAGGTATCAAATTCTACAAGTGCCAGTGTTTACCTGGACAGAAATCTAGTTACTCTCTAATGAAGATCCATTCAACCTTTTTGACCTTCTTGATGAGAATTACGTTTGACTGGGGACATTTTGGCTGTACGTTGTGGGAGGAAATCTTAGACCATTAATTATCTACAATGAAAGAGGTATTATAACGCTTTCGCTCGCTAAAAAGTAACTAATAATAGGGAATAGATTTCCTTTTTTTTTTTCTGTGGCTGCCTAGAGGATGAGTTTGCTTGATGCGGTGACAGTTAATTGAATCCTGTTTGGCTCAAGAGTAAGGTTTTTCTGGCTGTATATAACAATTTCAGATGTGTACAGCATGCTAACAAGCAGAAACAGCAAAACTAACAGATCTTCTGATTAGAAATAAATATTTCATACTCCCAGGTAATTACTTTAACCCATGGTGAGCCATGTGTTATTCACAAATAATAGTGACTTGAAGAGATCACAAACATTACTGAGGAGATACTAGAACTCCATGAAAACATTTGAAGAAGCCCTTGAGGAATAGTTTGAGATAGAAGATTGAATTCTAGAGTATTATTCCCAGACAGTCCTACTGCCAGGCAAGCGTTATACATTTTATTCCAGCATGTCAATAGATCAGAAGGTGCCTTCCCTTCTGGCACCCCGGCAGTTTGAAGCTCTTGTGTCTCTAAAACCCTGTATCACCTTGAACAGCAATCAGAGCTGGCACTGCCAAGTGTGCAGGCACATCTATACCCCAGCCCTTTAAACGGGACAGAATCGGAATGGATACAGACCATTAGAGAAGAGTGCAGCTCTACTCCCTGAACATCCATTTGACCGACAAATTAAAACCAAAAACACAGGAGTCACCAAGCACTCCTGTTCTGTACGAGTGCATCACACACAGCCATGTCTCAGGCTCCCCAATCACCGTGACTCCTACTTCTGTCTTTTTTTCCCTGAGTCACCAATTTGTTTGTGGGCCCCATTTTCTTTCTTTTGAGCTACTTTGTTACTTTTTGACAGAGGAAAATGTCTGCTGTCGCAGTGCATTTGTGATTGAAAACCCTGGCTTGAAAACGGATGAGCTGCTTTCCTTGCATAATTTCCCTCCTATGGTCTGTGCTGTAAATAGAAAGAAAAAATAGCAATCTATGTCCCATGGTCATGGGAGCCACTATTTTCCTTTATTTTTGCAGAATATCTGCAGATAAACAGCAGGAAATCTTTTACTATGTAATAATTTAAAATGACATCAATTTAAATATGACAGCATTGCAATGTTTTGTTTAACTGCCAGCTGCAATTAAACATTGTGCTTCTTTTATTACTTGGATTTCTGAGGTTGCAACAATGTGTGGAATCTGTCCAAATTTAGAGAGTACTCCATCTTACAAGACGGTTACAAAGCATCTTACCCTGCCTGGGATCAATTTTGAATTTGAGTCCACCCCACAGTGAATTTTAATGTTGACATAATTCTTAGAACATCCTGACTGCAATTTACTCACTTAACTACTTATTTCACTTCGGTTTTTAATTCTCTTCAATCTGTCGAAGCATCTCTCATTCTTTAATTTAGTGCTTAACTTCCAGGTTGATATAATGCTTTTTTGCAGCCTAGGAGTATCCTATCAAATTCTCCAGCTTTATTTCCATAAACCTAACCTCTGATATGTGATAGGTAGCAACAGAAACTTGCTTTGCTTGTAAAAAAGGGCTTAATCACTCGCTAAAGAACAACAAAAACAGATTAAGTTGTGAAAGAATACACTAATAAGATCCTTGCTGTGTAAATACACCAAAACAACTACCTCTTAAGAGCTAAATTAAGATTAAAAAAAAAAAAAGGCTTCTAGATCAGTTTTTATTCTTTTACATTACTTAGAAGAAAGACAATATCCTTAGCAATAACCTTATTTATTAGGTAGCTTACTCTACAGCCTTCCACAGATGTCCCTACTTGATGCAGTGATGGCCCAGATCCTCCAATGTGTGTAAACTGTCATTTTGCCACTGAAACTAAAGGTAGATCTCTGGGCAATCGAATGAGTTCCAATAGGCCACCCATCATCTGATTCAAAAAGTGACTATAAAATTACCCAGCCATTACACAGGATCAAAAAACCCCAAACCCCACCAATTAGTGGAAACTGAGTAAGAGAAGAAGAAGGACATCATCAGACTGCCATCAGGCTGGGCACATGACTTGAACACAGAAGCTAGGAGGCTACTCCTTACTGATGACCTTCCACTGTTCTGGAAAGAGAGGGTAGAGAGTGAGTCAGAGTAGACTCAGGACTTTGCAACTCTAAATGCCCCTTAGGAGGAACCAGAAATAGATATCTTGACCAAATTAGATGCCAAGTATTCATACTCCCCAGAGAAATTTAAATTCTGCTTGTGGAGCCTAGACTGTGTTCATTTGGTGTCAAGCAACTTCACCAGTGAAAGAGATAAATCTCTTCACTATCTTAAAAAGACAACTTCTCAGCTATATTTAAATAATCCTACAGAACTGTCAGACTAACACTCCTGGAAGTTTTGAATTAATAAGAGTTGAGATACTGTCATGGTTTAGCCCCAGCCGGAAACTAAGCACCACGCAGCCATTTGCTCGATCCTACATCTCCATTCCCTGTTCCCCCCATCTCTGTCCCATTCTTTCCCCTC
>VWZZ01006971.1:30011-68305 GCA_013399095.1 Psophia crepitans
GAGGCTGAGGGGAGACCTTATTGCCCTCTACAACTACCTGAAAGGGAGTTGTGGTGAGCTGGGGGTCGGCCTCTTCTCGCAGATAACTAGTGACAGGACAAGGGGGAACGGCTGCAAGTTGTGCCAGGGGAGGTTCAGGTTGGAGATTAAGAGAAATTTTTTCTTGGAAAGGGTGGTCGGGCATTGGAACGGGTTGCCCAGGGAGGTGGTGGAGTCACTGTCCCTGCGGGTATTTAAGGAAAGGTTAGATGCAGCACTGAAGGACATGGTTTAGTGGTTAATAGGTGGGGGGAGGGGGGGTCGACTAGATGATCCTTGAGGTCTCTTCCAACCTTAATGATTCTATTCTATTCTATTCTATTCTGTAACAGCTCAGCAACCGTGAAACAGAAGATCTGGATTTGCTGAAGACATTTATTGCTGTACATTGAAGAGTTTTTAAATAACATAACATGCGTTAAAAAACAAGGAAGAAACTGGTGCAAAAAAAAGAAAACCCTCAAATAAAAATTACAGATTTTTAATTTCACCAGCTCTGTTAACTAATTTAAATCTAGGTCAAAACTTTCAGGAAACAGAGGTGCCCAGAGCTAAGGTACAAGCTGCAGTCATACCCAAGAAGCAATGAGCCTGTCTCACTGGACCTATACTTTTTGTGAGTTGATGTCAACTCAGCAAATAGTGATAGCTAAACTGTTTGAAAACTCAAAACATTATGTTTTTTATTTCTGAAGGAGTTGCTTGGAATATTGCCCAAACGTAATTTTTAAACCCAAAGTGAAACAAAATGCTTCGATTCCAAACATTTTGGTACATAAGCAATCAAAAAACATGCCCAGGATTCATACAGCTCTACAAGTGAGATTAATGATGGAAACATATATATTTTGAATTGCCTTTGAAAAAAGCAAAACCTACAGGCTCCAATCCTGTAGTGCAGCTTGGCCACAATGAGGGACATGACATGAACATCTAGACCCAGGTTTGACAGGAAAGAAGGAAATTGCTCTTATCGTCTTTCTGTGCCTTCATTGCCAGACTCACTCCTTTTACCTTCAGTTCTCTCCTGAGGACAGGGAAAAACAGCTAGATGGAGCACAGAGGCAAGTAGCAGTGATTATGAGGCACTTGGGCTGTAAGAGCAATTTAGTGTGCTACTCCAGGAGTTAAAGCTATTAGTTATTCATCTCATTGACCAGCCTTGCAGTTCTGTCCATAACAACTGCCTTGGGCTGGGAGAGGGCTCCTTAGCACATTCTTGAACATCTAGGGGTATTCCAGGGCTAGAGAAATCCCATCACACTGTGCTAAAATTTGATAGGAAAAACTTGATCAAAAAAGGTTATTATAGGCTTGCCTCTGCTGTCTATGAAGTTAAAGTCCTATTGACATCAATGGAAAGAGGAACAAATATTCTGCATTCTCTACAGAGTGAAGAGCTCCCAACAAAGAGTTTCATGATGCTGTAGCTAAGCAGCGGGAAATTTGCATTTTGTCATAGACGCCTGAGGGTTCAAGATTCTGCCTTTATCGTGTTTAATTTAGCACTTGCAACAGAAAAACAGATAAAGCTACACACTATCTCTGCAAAAATAAATAACTTCTTCAGTGCCAAGCCTTGAGCTCATTTTACAATATCTCCTCAGAAACTGAGATGATTATCAGCAACAGCAGTGATTATCAACCCAAGGAATTATAACAATCATGCGGTGGTGTGAGCTCCCTTGTGCTGCGCAGTTTCCCTCAGGCCCGTAGGACTAACCTTTTCTCAGCTTTGGACCCTGGAGTGAGGAAAATTACTGTCTGATGGATAGCCTATTATTCTCACAAACGCTGTTACAGGGCCTGCACTGTCTCTGATGTCCATAGTCTATGCCTGCAGGGCAAACGGCACACTGGGGGTTTAGAGGATTTGCAGCAAACACTCCTTCCAGATTGAATGGACCCTATATTGTGATCCACTGAAAGATAGCTTTGGTGAATCAAAGATGCAATCGGGGAGGGGAGGGGGAACTGTGCCCTGCTTTTTTATAATGATCGTAATTTATCTTCAGTTACAATGGCACCTTAGAAATATTCCTCATTAACCATAGAGTCATGACAAAATTGTTGGCTCTTATTTATGTGAGCAAGACTGGAGTGTGTGAGACACTGCAGAGTGAAAAATACTGTGCTGTAGAGATAGGTCAGGCTACGGGAGTGCCATTGGTACTATCACTTCTGTGTATCTGTTGGAGAACTCAGGCATGCACTGATTATGGAAATCTAGGACAGAGCCGGGAACTGGTTCGAACTCTCCTGTGTTCCAAGCCAATATGTCAAATGAGACCAACTTCTGCTATCAGTGCTTCTGTGACAAATGTGGTGGTAGTTCAGGTGGAAACCAGACAGAGAAACGCAGGCAAGCAACATTTTGTTTGATCAAACTGTTACAATCTGTTATCTGTCCATTATTACATTAGGGGTTTTTTTAGGGTTTCTAGCATCTGTTTTGGATTATTTATGTCATTTTAATTCATGTATTTCAAAAGACCTTCTGTTCAAAACATAAGGGGCTAAACTGAATCTTTAGGCTGTAGACCACAATATGTTCCCCTCAATTTCCTTGTGCGTGTACTCTCCCTCGCCTACGTTCAGTTTCCAGGTACTGATCAAAAGATGTCATTTGCTCTTGTGTGGCATCATGCTTCCTAAACCTCCCTTTGTGATCAAGTGGAAAAGAGGCTTATGTGAAATAAAAATCCATAATGTGCACTTTCTCATGTGCCAGTTGGTGCTCTTGGAGATGCAGGAGGAATATCCTGGAACAGTAACTTAAGGGCAAAATATTGCCCAAAAAAGTCAAGAGTTCCTTTTGCCATTTATTTGGTACAAGACTAATAATTTGTTTTTCATTGTATAAATCTTCAGATCACTCCAGCTGAAAGCCTGTAGGTTTCTGTTCAAAGCATACTTTGAAAACACTACCTAAGCCATGCACCACCTGACTGGAACTCAATCACAATTTTTTCATTTGTGAGAACCGTCAGCATCCTCAGTCCTTCACACAGCTCAGTCTGTTCTTGGCCATAGAGTTTCATTCCACAGCATCCTGCAATTGTAGCCCCGCAGCGTCGGGAATCACACATCTGCTGCTTCCAATTCAAATAAAGACAAAATCCAGCAGACAGCTGGATGAAAAGAAAAATTTGACTTTTAAAGAACTTGGAAATCTCCTGTTTAAAATCTTGACTCATTCTTCCTTCTTGCTGTGATTATATGGTACTCAACAAATATAATTTTCCTGAATATTCTTGCATGCCTTGATGCAGTACCCATCATGCAGATACTGGCAGACACAGAGATCCTGGCACCCACAGAGCGGGATTAAAGGATCAGAGTGAGAAAAACTTTGGATCTTTCCTTTTCCTGTAGAGAGTGCATCTCCAACCTTTATCCAGGCCCCTTCATCCAGGCCCCTGCCCCATCCTGGGTTTGGAATAATTATCTTCTTACTGCTGCAGGAATACAGCATGTGGAGACTGAGTAAAGCTTTGAAGTGCTTTTCTGCCCAATAAAACAAGTCTCCAAAAATAAGAGGAGGAAAACTCAGGACTATTTATGGATTGTCTGGATGGTGCTTTCCCAGGGAGGTGCAGAAAAGGCTGGACCATGACTTCCCTCAGGCACCATAGAGAGTGTGTGTATGGCCTCTGTGTCTCCTTTACAGCCTGCCTCTTGTAAAGAAATCAATTCTTGTAAAGGAAACCCCACCATTTTCCCTTATCTCTGGGGTTTCGATCTCCCCTTACAGGCTTTTATCATCTACAGATTGCAATACTAAGTTAATGCAGTGAAACCAATGTCTATACAAATGACACCTTTGAGAGCAAGAAGAGTGGTGGAAGAGCTGTGCGTGTGTAAGGCAGAGCTGGGAACTGTCGCCTGACAGCTGGGACTCTATTTTCAGGATATACTGCAAAATGTTAAGTGTCCAGCTTCAGCATTTCCATTCCAAATCTTTCACTACGAAAGCAACAATAATCTAAATTACTAACAAAAGAAAATCCGGTGTTCCAGGGTGGAAAATTGGCCATCTGTATGAAGTACTATCTTCCTTCTACAAATAATGTCATCCTCACCTGCCACATTACTCTCCAGCATTTGGGGAAAAAAATGCTCTACAGATTAGTCTTCTTTACTAAACAATCCTAGTTCCACTGAAGTAGATGGTGGGAAAGATGTGGCTGGTTTCACTGGAAAATGAGTCTTACATTTTTCATAGCATTCCACTCATTCACTGAACCACCACTTTGTTCACAGTTCAGCTCCAATCAGCTGTAGGGTTATCATTTACTTCACAGAATCACAGAATTGTTGAGGTTGTATGGGACCTTTGGATGGTGTCTGGTCCAATCCCCCTGACCAAGACCATCTAGAGATGGTTGTCCAGGACTGTGTCCAGATGGCTTTTGAACGTCTCCATGATGGAAACTCCACCACCTCTCTGGTCAACCTGTACCAGTGTTTGGTCACCCTCACAGTCAAAAAGTGTTGCCTGATATTCAGAGGGAACCTCCTGTGTTTCAGGTTTGGCCCATTGCTTCTGGTCCTGGCACTAAACACCATAGAAAAGAGCCTGGCTCCATCCTCTTTTTATACTTCCTTCAGGTATTTATATACATTGATAAGATCCACTTTGAGCCCCCTCTTCTCCATGCTGAACAGTCCCAGCCTTTCCTCACAGGAGAGATGCTCCTGTGCCTTAGTCATTCTTGTGGCCCTTAGTTGGACTTCCTCCAGTGGCTCCATGTCTCTCTTGTACTGGGATGCCCAGAACTGGACAAACTTCTATTTGTACACCTAATAAAACATCAATATCTAATAATTAGAAGTCTGAATTTGTCTTGTTTTCCTTCCTGTTTCATCATAATTTCTGTACATACTTCATGTACTATACTCTGTGATCTATTATAATATTTCATGACATTTTCTCAGGGAAGAGTTAGGAGCACAGTTATTACTGTTATTTTTTTGTTATTAGTATCTGAACAAATGTAGATATCTTATCTTCTGAGAAGATGAATTTGTATGCAGGCCAGATTGAATCTGGGTTATTTGTATCCTTGTCAACTTATATGAATCTCTTAACTTCTATTAAAGCCTACAGCCTCTTTCATTGCCATAGTTCTTCATTGTGTTTGTATCTAGAACACCACAGGGAACGCCCACTGAATTATGTATCTCTTAGGCTTTCGGGGTCAAATAGAAGCAAAGAAGTTGCAAAAGAACAGAACACTGAAGGGATATTGTAATTGCATAAAGATTCCTTCATTTTGTAGAGTTCACTGTATCTTTGAAAGTGCTTTCTTTTCTATTAATTTTAAAAAGAAGAAATATTTGATCTCATTTTCCCTGCAGAAGCAATCATTTTCAATGCTGTTTATTCGACACATGGTATAATCCACCCCAGGTTACAGCCAAGCTTCATGCTGGAAGATGATCAAATAAGGAGTATTTTAAAACACAGCTCTCCTTTGATTTTGCTGACTGTGATCCCACCTTCCACTCCCTCTCTTGGAGTGAGCTTCTGTGCACAAATCCTTCCCATGGTCACCTAACAAGGAGAAGGTGGGCATGGCATTTTTTTGCCTTCTCCTGCTCCCACTGAGGTCTTGGCACACACCCAGAGATGTATCTAGGAGAAATGGAACCTGGTGGGCCAACTAGACAGGTTGGGGAGAAAGCAGGAACTCCTTTTGGCTCATGTGGGACTTTTGACATTATGTGTATGCAAGGCATGATACAGTTCAAGGATTTTTGTCCCCACAAACCACCCACAACTACTGTAATATGGGAAGAGACAGACAGGGAGTTGTGGAGTCCCTGCTATCTGTCTCTTTTTGAAGCTTTTCATATGGATGGGCCTATATTTCTGCAAATCTTCCATAACCTTCATGGCAAAACTTAGAGATCCATCTAGAAAAGGGTCTCATTATGCCTGGTACAGAGTCCTCAAGACATTCTTCTGTAACACACCATATTCTTCTCCAGGAGGGTGGTGAGGCACTAGAACAGGTTGCTCAGAGAAGTCGTGAAGCCACCATCCTTGAAAGTGCTTAAGGCCAGGTTGAACGGGGCTTTGGGCAACCTGGTCTAGTGGAGAGTGTCCCTGCCCATGGCAGGGGAGTTGGTACTAGATGATCTTTGAGGTCCCTTCCCAAACCATTCTATGATCTGTGATTCAATGATTCTGTGATTGTGTGATTCTATGGAAGTAGTCCCCACTTTTTCACAAGAAGGAAGGAGAATTAAATCTGTAAGTCTTCTGCAGAGACATATATCCATTAAAGCCCACCCCACAGGAATGGATCACTTGGAGTCACATTTAAGTCACATCATTTAAGTAAACGCAATGAAGTAAACCCAACAGATGTGTTTATTATCATGTTTTCCACTGACTGTGGAAGTAGAACATGAGAAAAGCTTCTAACGCAGCAATTGGAAAAGAATCTATAAGGGGACGAACCAGAAAGAAAATAAAAAGATGAAAATTGTGTAAATGCAAAACTTTTTATTATTAGAGTGATTGTGTACTTAGGTGCAAGCTCAGCCCTGGGTGGTCCCTGGGAAAAAGCTGGCCTTCTTTTCATTCCTGATCCCGTGCTAGACATAGTGAAGCTGGCCAAAGATTGCTGCATGCAGCATCCTTGCAGTCCTAATGTCTTTGTTCTGCTCTCCTGAGGCTCTGCTGAGCTGCTACAACCTCTTTGTTGTTGGCAACCCAAGAAGCATGAAGACTCTTACTGTGCAGGGAAAATAGGGGGTAAATAATCCTCAAATAACAGAGCTGAAGTGAGGAACAAGAACTAAATGTCAGAGGAAAAAAGGGCAAGTAAGGACAAGATTGAAAGAAAAAAGGAAAAATAGGTTGATCTCCATTGCCAGCAGAAGGGACATAAAGAGTTACTAGAGACGAAATTTGGGCTATGCATCCTGGTGATTTTAGAACCTTTTGTTCAGTTAATTGGCAAAGTAAATCCAGGCATAACAGGATTGAAATTCTTTTTTCTTAGAAAGGACATTTCTCATAGTGAAAAAGTAAATTGTGGATCCAAAACTTGTGAAACAGCCAGCATTTCTTCAGGTTAAACCAGCCAGCCTCTAACTCTTACCAAAGCCTGAATATGTGAACAGGGAACATTACAACCTCCATCTCGGTTGCTTAGAGTCCGAAATTAAAGGCTGACTTTTTTTTTTAATTGGAAGAAATTCTCTAGTTTGCTGAAGACTGCTACTTCCTTTTGGAAAAGATCTGTCAAAAAAAAAACAAAACCAAACAAACAAACAAAAAACCACCAACAAAAATCCCACTCCTCCAGTAGCAAGCCATCATCTAATTCTACACTGCAACCTTACCTCTTGCGCTCCTTCTGGTTTTGCAGGGTTGTGTCAATAGGACAATTCTCAGGTTTGTTGAGCAGTCTCAGGAACAGAATGGGTGACAGTCCAAGAGTTGCTCAGCGAAACACCAAGGATGTCAGGGTTAGGTCACTTTTATAAGAGATATGAGCTCACTTCCCTTAAAGCTGAGAAAGGATTTGAACTGGGTCTTGCGCACCCAGGGTCAACAGATGGTAAAATCAACACAGTCTTAGTAAATATAAAGCTAATTTCTCCCTCACCCAATATTTTCCTAGCTAAAACTACATGGGGAAACAGAGGGCAAATTCAGAAATACTGAGGTTTTCACTTGGAAAACTTCATCTGGAGTTAATTACAGCATTTACCCACACACCCACAACCCTCTTCCTAATCACTGTTTTCTAAACATCATCTTTTAGTTCATGTTCGTGAGATTAATTAAATAAGCACATCCAGAGTTCATTTAGTAATCACATCCTTTGCAAATTCTAGCAAACTTTGCATTTTTGGGCATAAACTGTGCAAGCTTTTTCCCAGTGACCAAGAAATGCAGGCATACCAATAGATAGCGTTTGAATTTAGATTGCAATTCATCACCATCAAGATCAGAGCAGAGAGGATGATTTCAGCTCCCCCCTCCATCTCATCTGCTTTGTTCGTACCTCACTTTCCTCATCCTGGATCTGCAGAGCAGCTGCTGAGGCTGTTATCTGCCATCCCTGCTCCAGGCGCCGCTCCCCCAGCAGCAGCTATCAGCCGGTACCAGGCGAGAGCTGCCTGCAGGTTCCTCTGGACCTGCTAACATCTGGAGAGCTCAAATTATTGCCATATGCTGAAAGAGCCCTCCCTGGAAGGCCACAGGAAAGGCCTGAGCTGTGTTTGCAGCACTTGAAGCATCTCAAATGGTATCTGAGACCAGTTCCATGGGGAGGGATAGCATAAAAATACTTTAGATATGGAGGAAGAACGTGTTCTTCCAAGTGCTGCGCTATACCTGGGCCTAGAGCAGCTGCCCCTGAGGGATATGGCAACACATGAGTAAAATATATTGCCCAAAGCTATTCATTAACGCTGTAAAACTTTTTTTCCTCCTGCAGTAGGGTTTCCTGCTGAATTATTGGATTACAAGAAAATAAGTGACATGTCTTTTTAGGCTTTTGGTAGAAATGGCTTGAAATTTCACATAAGATCTTGATTAAACATCGGAGAGTTAGAGGTAATTTTCATAAGAAGCTGTTTCATACAAAAATTCTCCCTCCCCCATTCGTTATGGTGAATGCAGATTAATTCTGTCAAAGCCAATAACATTGATCTGGATTTGTACCATTGTATCTGAGAGGAGAATTTAGCTCGTAGTACGTAATAAATGATGATGGGTATACTGTATATGTTTTGTATGCAAACCTATTTGCTCTCTTACCCATTCTCCCTCTCATATTATGTTTATTTGCATATTATTATTTAAACCAGATAGACTGTTAGCATCAAAGTTACAAAGCTGAGGTCCCCTAAAACAGGAAATGTCAGAAATAAGTAACCACTTTAATTGGCTTCTTTATGCTTTCCATGATGATGCAGTCAATGCAGGAACCCTATCCCATCCAGTTATCTGCCGGATACTTTAGATTCAATATTCAGCCTTTATGCACTGTTTATTTTGTTCTCACTAATTCACTTTTTGGCTGAGGGGGGGAGTAGAGCAAACAAGCAGAAAAAGCAATCCCTGAGAGGAAAATATCTTTGAAAAAGACAAAGTCCTGGGAGAATTACTGGATTGGATATTGTATTTCTTTCTCTCTTTTCTTTACTGGTAAGCAGATGTAGAGGCAGCTACTTAATCCTTGTAAGTGCAGCTTCTCATGACAAGGCTCTACCTCTTTTTTTCTTTTTTTAATTCCCAATTAATTAAAAAGTTCAGAATCTGTCCCCAAATGCCTTTTACTCTCTGTGCTTTCTCATTTTTTTCTGTGCTTGTTTGGTGTTCTTTTTTTTTATAGTAAGTGGAGCAGTTTCCTTAAAAGTCAGCCAAATGGAGACTATCAGAAGATACGCACAGAAAAAGCACTATAGCAGGCTGTTAGGANTTAAACAGAGCCTTGCAGGATTCTCGATGAACTCCACATGGTTGTCATTTGACTATGCTTTTTTTTTGCCTCTTCTCCCCCCCCGCCAAAAAAAAAATACATTGGTCACCATCATACGGAACTGAAACTTTTAAAAATCCTTTCTTATGATCCAAAAGGTCATTCAGATGTATCAGGCCACATTCTTGTGCTTTAGATTTCAGTGGTGTTTCAGGTTTGAAAACTACTAAATGGGAGTAAAAGTCCTTATGCATTTCTATTCAAAGACCAATTCAGCCAGGGAAATCTGGTATGAAAGTGGAAGTGAAGTCGATGCAGCCCTTCGCAGCACAATGCTTGCGAGCTTTTTGGTTGTTCTGATTATTTTTCCTTTTGGGAAGTACCACATGATATCAAAAAACTCCAGCTAGTATTTTGCCCTCCAGCACGTTGGCTGAATGCTGACATACTTACTGGCAGGAATATATAAAAAATAGGACAAATATTTCAAGGAAGGAATGCAGTGTGAGGTCTTGTTACCCAGTAATCACGTGTTTAAAAGGATGTTTGACAGTGAGAACTTGATGGCCTTCTAATTATCCATTGATGGAGAGGTCAGCAAGGTATCATAAGACTTATAAAGGACTGTGAAAACAGCAACAAAAACATGGTAAAAAGAACACCTTAAAAGGATTTTTATAAAATGTCAAAGCTATTTTGATTTCTGTCCTTCTGTTCCATTTAAGACCTTCATGGAAATGACCAGATTTTTTAATGGACATTGGTAAAATTAAATCGAAATGAGAAATAGCAACCTAAGTTCTTATTTATTCTCATCTTGCCTTCAGCTGTAGGAGAGAGGGATCCGCAGGAAGCAGGCACATCAATGTTTTCAAATGTTTTCATTCATCCAACTTTCAAATGTTAAGGAATAACTTTATGACAGCTGTGCTGTGAAGTATTCCAGCTGTAACTGCTAGTGGCTGCCCAGGGTCAAATTCTGAGGTGAAGTCAGAAGTGTGGTACCAGTAAGTCAGCTTTTTGCATTCAAACTCCCTAAAATATTCTACTGCTGAATATGAGGAACAAGACTCTCATGTCACACAGTCTGAAAGGAGAATTACAAATAGGGGCCAAGTAAACTTAACCTTTTCCACCTTCTTCAAATATTTATTGTTTTCTTTACATATATGGCAAGATCCCAAACTTGTCTATTTCTGTGGTCTCTTCTGCCTTTATAAAATTATTTGGTTTTGCATTACAATAATACTTAGATTCCTCCCCAAAGAGGAAAAAAGAAATCAGGTGGTAGAGTCTGTCTGGGCAAGCACATTGTAAGAGACTATTAAGTTTACAGTGTCATCACAAGAGGTGAAAAAATGAGGCCAGAGATTTGCTCCAGGTCATTGAAGTGAGCTTCAAATTTAAACCTTGAGTTGCAGTCTCTGTCACTGCTTTTATTGTCTGGGCTGCACCACTTACTCTCTCATTACAAAATAATCGTGCTTGCCCCAGGACTTTTAGGACTTGAAAGCCTTCTCCGGGATATCTGGCAGTGCTAATAGCAATAGGTGCCATAATCAGAGACATTGCAGAAAGGCAGCAGTAGGAAATGGCTGGAGAGAAGGTGACCTCAGCCCCAGCACAATCTGAAATAAAAAAGAAAGGATGATACGAAACTGCCACCCTTGGTCACAAGCTGTGTGAGGTTAGGGAATAAAGAAGAGAATGGACTGGGACACTGGAAATCACCATCATTCTCCCTGTCCTTTCTGTCAGCCCAGGCTGGTGGCTGAAGATGCAACCCATAGAGAGCAGTACACGACATCTGTGAACACTGTGCATAATTCTATCTAGATGAGTAGTATCAAAGGGCTGGGAAGCTTGGAGCCCAACGTAGGTGGCTACAGAGTGCAGGAGTCAGCCTGCAACCACCCAGCTTCACTGTAAGTCAGCACCCTGTTTGCACACGCTGCTGGTGAGCGCCAGGCGAGCACGTGGTCCGATACCCACAGAGCCTGCTGAAAAGTCAAGGAGTAAGCAGTGTGAAAACAGACCGTGGGAGCAGCTGAATTTTCCAGTGAGCACTCCGTCACCAACACGGAGCTCCAGCCCAAGAGGTGTGAACAGGCTGTTGTCCTGCAACATCTCTAGGTGCTCTCAGCTACTTGGGAAGGTGACAGCTTTTGCCACTGGTGTGAAACAGATTTCTTCCCTCCTTAGACAGAAGTGTTACTTCCATCTCCTTCAGCGTAAACAAACAAGAGCCCTGTGATCTCACGGGCACCTTTTTTGGTAAGGCATGCTTCTGAACCCACTCCAAATGCCTTCTCCTTATATATTCACAGACTCCTGTGGACAGGGAAGTGTGGAACATGTAGTAGGGTCGCACTATCAGAGAACATAGCTGCTGACAGTTTATGCTTGTTCTTTAGAGGGTTTTTCCCTGTGGTTTATTTAAGACACAATTCCGATGAAATATGTACCAGACACTTTTAGGTGAATCAGAAATATGTCTCCATATGGAGAATGGTAGAAATGCAACATCCGTCCCGTGTGTGGAAAGAAAATTTCACCCGTACAGATCTTCCTTTTGAATAAAAAGGGCTCTGCTATTCCTGCAGTATCGTTTCTGTTCGACTGTCATTCTTGCTCCTGGCTAGTGTAAAGTGTGCACCTGGAGGGAGAGTGGCCCGGTGAAGTGCTGCTCCCGTTTGGCCCTTTGGAGCATTCCAGGAGAAGGGAATCTCTGAGGATGCGAGCTCCCCTACAGCTCCCCCCCACGTGTCTCTTCACCGGTCCTCGAGGCTGTGATGGCCACAGTTAGACTCTGTGATGTGGCAGTGAAAGGTTTCTGCTACAGTACCAGGAGATTGCAGAGTCAGGAACAACAGCCTTGCTAAGCCTTTTCCATGAGATGCAAACAACATAAGTTTTCCTATCTAATTTTGTACTCAGCCGTAGTTCACATGAGATGGAAGATTTAAACCAGCCAGTGCTATAATATACAGAGGTCTTTAAAGTGTCCAACTTCTGAACCCAGCAGCACCCTCAGCAGATTGCTGGGGTCTCGCCATCGACTATAGCTGTCATCTAACCCACCTGGATGGTGTTTTGCCACTGTAAAAAATCCACAATTTGGGCCACAGCATTCATCTTCTTGGCTGAAAAAATAATGAACCAGGTAATTGCACAGGATTTGACACAAACTTAGCTTCATTTCTGTTTTCTCAGGTAACTGTTTTCTACCAACTTACCCGTTGTTTGGCAAACTTTTGTGATTCTTGTGACCACAAAAGGTTCTTGAGCTCAGATTCTTGAGCTGTCTTGTGGCTTTTCACTGATATCTGAGTTTTGCAAGGGTAAAAGCTGTTGTTTGCATATGTCAGTTGGCACCATAACCCCAAGGACAGGACTGGTGCACAGCCCTCTCTTGACTTTCTGTGCAAGAGCATGTTCTACCTTTTGACTTTTGCAATTAGGAAACAAAGCAATGCTTGTTCTAGCTTGATCCACAGTGTTAAGTAGCCAATCCAAACCTAATTTTGCTCTATCAGGTTAGGGGATACTGCATATCAATTAGTAATCTTGGCTTTGCCCAAAAATATTCACAGGAGCACAGCTTGGTTCAAACAAACGGAAAGAGCTAAGAAAACACTGTCTGAATATGTTTAGTCCAGCTGCAACTCAAAATTCACTACTCGTAGTTTTTAATGGTATTTTCCTTTCTCTGACATTCTCTCAGGTCAGAATTGGGGCATGCAATTAGAAACAGCAGGGACTAGTTCTTACTTACACATTAACCTCTCCAGCACCCCATGCCTTCTCTTTCTACATTGCACAGTAACAGGTTTCTACTGATACAAACTGGTTTGATAATTGGGCAAGATTTGAGTTCTAGAAGTAAGGCGAGCATCTAGTAAGTGACATCATCTAATATGACTGTTGAAAGAGTCCTCCTTAGGAGAGTTTTGAAAGGGTAGGTAATCAAAGAACTAATGAAGTCCACCTGGAAATCATATTATCCCCAACAGGCCAGTCTTCATTTTGTTAAGCTTCCTCAAGATTGGACTATAAATCCCCCTGGTTGTGCAGAACAACGCTGTATAAAACTCTCCAAATTTTGGGGACCATCTCGCAGTATCATGCAATGACCACAAGCCTATGTCTGCAGCAGTACTTATGTGTCTGCCAGGACTTTGTGTGCACCAACTGACCTACATCTCCTCCCCTGTCTGCATCCAGGAGCCCCATTTCAACACAGGCTTGGTCTTGCCTCTGGCCCAGTCTCCTGGATAGATCTTGGATCTGTGTTGTAGCCTTGTTTCCAGTCCTGCCTTTGGTCCCTTCTCCTGATGTTCCCAACTGGCCTCCCTGGATGGATCATCGACATGGTTTATCACTTCTTTCGTGGAGGAGCTGTTGATGGACGTTGTTACCAGCACCCATCTCTGCCTGCTAGAGGACAGTGCCCTGGTCAGTGAGGGCACTGTGCATGCTGGGGGTGCCCTCAGATCCTGGCTGATCTCCCTGATGATGCCTAACCATCCCTTGTAGGTGGCTAACACCCATAGCATCTAGGACCTGCCTGGCTGAATCAGTGTGGCTGACAATCTGCATATACTGCTGTATGTGTGGAGAGCACATCCAATATTCACTGGCTTCCACCTGTCCTATTGCTAGCAGTCTCACTCTGAAGACTTTCCCTCTGTCTTCTTCCCTTTCTTCTTTGCTTGATTTTATTTCTAATGATTATTTTTTTCTGCAAAATCTCCGTCTGGAAAGTTCACAGGATCGCAGCCCAACCTCATGAGAAATCTGTGGGCATGCCAGGGGAAAAATAGTTGATGGGACTTATAATTTGTGTGCATAAGCCTCCTCCTCTACATTATCTGAGTTGTTCAAAACATGACAGACAGTGATGTTGAAAGGACAAAATGCTATAATAAAATAATGCACTGCTATTTAAAGCACCATATTCTTCTCTATGGTTCCTCCCCCTGCTCCCAAAGTATGAACATAAATCATGTTGCTGGTTACATTATCACCATGCACTGCAATCAGGCATTCATAAAATTCAAATGCACTGAAGTCATCAGCAGTCTTTGAGTTAATGCATCCAAGAAGGTCCAAGAAGTATTTTGCGGTACTTGGTTTTCTGGTTTTGCAACATAGTTTGGTCTTTTGGAAATGGGGGTCAGCAGAGAACAGGATGAGTTGAAGATAAAAAATTTGCATATATTAGTATGCTTGAACTGATTCTACATCCATTTGAACATAATTTTCTACATGCCCCTTTGCCATGATTCAAACTTCACCTCCTGTCACTGATAAAGTCCCTGGTATTCATTCTTAATACGACAGAATGTTGCTGTTATGTAATATTTATAGCAAGCCTTTCTAAATCCTCTAAATTACCTAAAGTATGCAAAAATTCAAGCTATGCATCAAGGACCAGGCACAACAGCTTTCAGTTGTGGGAAAGAGTGAGAAATTTAACTCTCAGTTTCCTGGATTTGACAAGCTTAATCCTAACCCAGAACATTTGTTCTAATGCATTTTTCTGTGTTTGGGAAATAAAGGACCATTTGTCTCCATTGCATGCACACACAAAACCAACTTCAGTGTCTCCAACCATCATATATAATACACTGAAAAGATTCACTCCTGAACTGTGTTCTTCTTGTCTAGACTCATCAGACTTGTGTAGCAGATGCATGAGCTTCGGATGTCTTTCCCTAGTGTACCCTGAGTCCCTGACACATACTGATTCAGTTTTCCAGTCAAGAAGCATTGGACCAGATAAAATACCTTGAAAATTACCACAAAGTCAGAAAATAAGCCTGGGAGGAACCTTAAGAGTTCCATCCCTATGCACAAAAGGAAAATCCAGGCCCCTCCTGGTAGTTTGTCTTCTGCTTTATTCTTGAGGAGCTCAGCGCTGGCAACTGCATCTCCCCCCTGCGCGTGTCCTAACATACATACTTGCTTCCAGCAGAAACTTTTTGTACTCTCTGACCTAAATCTTCCTTCATACAATCTTGTTTTATTCGCTCTTACCTGATTCACCATGGTTATAGTGACAATTTATTCCTTTTCTCTTTCCATCTTTACTTGAAGGCTATTATTTTGTCTTCTCCTTAATCTTCTCTTTTCTGGATAAACAAGTCTAAGCTTTTTAATCTTTGCTCATAGATCATGTTTTCTAGGTCTCTGTCTGTTGGTCTTCTCTACCCTATCTCCAACTGTTCCACATATCAAATACTGAGCATCTTTACTTGCCTTAGATAGGACAGCCTGCCAAAACATCCTGGTGTTACCCATCCTGTGCGCTTAAGCCACGATAATGGGGCAGATGGCATTGATCAGAATGTATTTGCTTTTTGCAGATAGAGGCTGACAAAGTGGTGTTTTTCCTACTGCCAGGATAGTTGACCTAAAGAGAGCTACAGTAGCAGAAATGTACACGCTTATTTACTGCCTTACAGTTTTGGTCAACTCTAAGCCATACTTTTGTATGTCTTGCTTAACATTTGCAGGCATTTTTATGCATATATGTATTTATAAGCATGAATATACATATGCTCACACACATACACATATCCCAGTATATGTATGTGCATGTATACATAGTGTTAGATACAAGCATACGTAAATGTATCTGCCAAGCAATTCTTCCTTCACTTCTCCTTGTTAAACGTGGAAGGAAGCACAATCTCATCCATAGTAAAACAGCCTGCGCAGCACAGGGCAAATGGTACTAGTCAGCAGATTGCTTTTGCCTGGAGGAAATTGGTGAAATTTTACACTAAAGGGCAGGGAACTTTACTGGACCTTTTGGTGATCTCCTTCTGTAAAGTCACAGAATCTTGTTAGCACAAAGACAATAAAACAGGCTTGTTTAAATAACCCATTACTGTTCGTCTCTTATTCAGACCACATCACCAAATAAATGACTGCTGTGTCTGTTTTGCGATCAATCCTTCTTTGTTTCAGGCTGCCACAGAGGTTTTCCGGATTAACTCCCACGAAAATTATCTAGTTCCTGCTGAATGGACCACACCGAATAGAGCACCCACCCAGAAAAATTACATACCTGACAGGGACTGAGAATCTGTTTCTTGTTGAGCAGTGCTAAAACCAAGATGCAAACACGTAAATATTAGCATTGAGACATATGAAGTGATTGGAAATTGTGCATATAAACTGTTCTTCACTGATATATGAAGGCGGTGAACGAGTAGGCCTTGAGTGTCAAAGAGCTGGGGTTTTCTTTGCAAACTTATCTCAATATTTCATGTGAATGAAGCGAAAAAGTGATTAGCTGAGCTGGGCTGAGCCCAGTTGGAGAGACTGGTGTTGCTGAAGGGGACAGCCCTCCTCCCTCTTGCTCCTTGTACTGGGCCTGGCTGAGCTGGAGTTAGTTTCCCCATAGCAGCCCTTACAGCGCTGTGCACTGGTAGCAGCAAGGTGCTGATAACACACCAGGGTTTTGGCTGCTGCCGAGCAGTGCCGGCACACACCAAGGCTGTGTCTCCAACCCTTCTTCCACCCCTTCAGCAGTAGGCTGGGGGTGGGCAAGATCCTGGGAGGGGACACAGCCAGGGCAGCTGACCCAGACTGGCCAAACGGATATTCCACACCATATGACATCTGCTCAGCAATGGGAAGCTGAGAGGAAGAGGGAGGAACGGGCGACATTCATTGTTTTCCAATGTTTTGTCTTCCGGGGTAACCACTAGGCTTTTGGAAGCCCGGCTTCCCAGGAAGTGGCCGGACATCGCCTGCTGATGGGAAGTAGAGAATAATCTTCTGTTTTTCCTTGCTTTGCTTCCGTGCACGGTCTTGCTTTTTACTATATTTAAACTGCCTTTATCTAAACCCATGATTTTGGAGTGGTCTTTTCCATCTTATTTTTTCCCTCTCCCCTCTCTGCCCTGCTGAGGAGGGGAGTGATAGAGCGGCTTAGTGGACACCTGGAATTTAGCCAAGGTGAAACCACTACACTCCTCTTCCTTCTCTCCGTTCTCACCTTGCTCTGACCTTCCAGGGAGCTGATTTAACTCACTAAATCAGCAGAAAACTAAGGGAAAAAACGGAGTAGGGTTTTGGTGGTTTAGTGAGCTTCACTGGATCACCCTGGGGCCATCCAGCTTGAGACTTGCTCCTCTCAATCAAGCCCTTCCTGGTTCAGGGCTTTCTACAGCTTTTGGGCACCACCTTACTACATGCCAGAAGTTGACCAAGGACCATCGACACCACCATAAAACATGCAAAGATTAATCAACTGCTCTGCTTGCTTATACATTTGGTAATCTTTCCCTGGAAAATGCAGCTGGGAATCAGCAGAGGAGGATGGGGTTTTGGAAGAGGGATTCAGAGCAGAAGTCCAACTTTGCTTTCCTCAATCAGCTTTTGGAGAAACATATGTCCCAGGGAGGCACAAGGAGTACTGGACTAAAATATTCCCTTGAAGCACTAGATGAGGTCTAGTTATGAGCACTCCTCCTGCCACTGCAGTGATATTATGAAAGACTAGGGGAAGATGTTTGGACCCAAAATCATGAAATACAGATATTTTATCTAAAATAGCTTGGAGAAGGGAAAAAAAAATAAAAAAATCCCCAAGAGCAGATGTATTTTTTAATTGAATTTCCCATTAGAAGTGCTTATTCATTAAAGTGGTAATATGAAAGTACATCTCTTCAATTGTAATAAATACATAGCAGCTCTAGAAATTATACTTTGTTTTCAATTTTCAGGCCTATTTCACCAACACTAAATGCAAAAATTGCCTTAAAACTGTGATATGGATTAAACCCTCTTGTAAACTTTAATAAATAGTGTCAGTAATATTTATTGTCTGTTGCTCTTTATCGAAAAAATAGAAAAATAAAGATAAAAGAAAAAAATATATATTTGCAGAAAAAGCAATTGAAACACACAGATAGTAACCTGGAATATTATTCATTTGTGAAGGCAAGCAAGTCTTTACTGCCAAGACTAAACCCCAATTTTTCACTGAAGACAGAAAAGCATCTGGAAATTAATTTGTCTTTTCATGTTACATGGAATTCTCAGGCCTAAATGTGGTATCCTCTTTGGATAAGTGAGGACCATATCTCTTGAGGTCAATGGAATTATTCTATTAGTAAAGAGATAAAAATTAGAGAAAAAGTCTGAAAAACTGACCTAACAATCTCCCACTACTGAGGTTTGGCACTGTAACAGAAAGCTTGAAAATATTTGTGTGTGTGTGTCTTTGTTTTTGTTTTTGTATTATTCTGGAGCTTCCATTTCTAACTTTTGTTGGAATATTTTTATAAAAACAATTGAAACTCACATTTCAGAGCAGAAGAATCTGTTTATGTTCATTGCATACAGAGGAAGCCCCCAAAGACTGAACTGCGGTATAGCTGTATTCAGATTCAACCTGTGACCCCACTATGCTCAGCGGTAATGCTGCCACTGATTTTAACAGAACCACATATCACCTGGAAATTTGGGTGGAAGCCAAAACCTACAGAAATCCACCTTTCTGGGCTTTCCTGTATGAATAAGTCTCACTCCAGTGTACGGGACTATACTTCTTCCAATCCATGGTTAAAAACACCATTCCCTGTAAAACAAACATTACGTTAGTGTGTTACTTTACTGTGTCGTTTACCGGATCTCCAGTCCCTGGGTAGTCCTTTAAAATTCAGCTGTATTTTACTGATATCTCATTTTACGGGCTTTTGTTGTTTTTTTCTTTCCTTTAAGAGGACCAAGGCAATAGCAAAAGAGAAAGATGATTCAGCAGGCTACCGTTTATATCAGCAGAATTGTGGTTCAAAAATGTGAGGCTGGGCAGCAAAACTATTCCTCTTGTAGCGTTCCAGAGAGCAAGTTGATTTTCCTCTTCTCCTCAGTGTATAATCTGACAGCAATGGGCAGAATTGATATTCTGAGCAGCCAGACCGATACAGATGATACAGAGACTTCCTGACCCTTCTCCCCTTGCTGAGCCACAGCTGCACTGAATCTTGGCTGAGGTTCTGGCACGGTCAGATCAGTTCTCTCATTGCACATTTCTTTTCCATGCTCCTGGAATTTCTGGATTCAAAACACCATAATATCAAGTAAAAGACATCTTTTTTCCCCACTCTCTTGATTCTCCAGGATGGAAATGAAAGAAGGAAAGTAAAAAACTTTGCAAACTTGCAAAACGTGTCCCAGGAGATTGCAGATCTCCTCAATTTCTACTGAGGCACTTAGAAGAGGGCAGTTTTCAAGTCTTGAGTTTAAACAGGAGTTGATATTGTCCTGTTAAGATAACATCTTCTTCATGAGATGCCACCCTGTGCAAAGACAGTCCTTCAAGCAGTGGCATCACAGAACTGTTGTCAGTTCACCTCTGTGAAGCTCTGGGAACCCAGGTGGATCTGAAATGAGCAGCATGTACCCTTAGTACTTTCTGTACTGTTAAAAACAAACTTTGGGTTATATGCCAATGAAGTTCATAATGTCAGTTTTGCCACTGGCAGAATATGTTCTGTGTCCACATAGTTCCTCTTGCAGCCTTGCTTTCTGCAAAATACCTCTGCACAACCAGGAAAATAAGAATGCTTCCTACAGGTTTTAAACCAGAGGTACTGTGGAAAAGCATTTTTTATTGTATTGAGAACTCAGGCCAGGAAGAAGTAATGGATTTTTTTAGTGGTGTGCCATGGGAACACTGAGCTAACAGAAGTGTAACCTCAGGACCTGCTGACATGCCTGGAACGAAGAGGCAGTGTGGCTCTTCTTCTACAGAGTCAGTGATGTATCACAGCCCTGCACAAAGTTAGCACCAACATACCCAGTATTGTCAGTTTTTGTGCTGATGTGAAACTCCTTTTCTAGGGATTGGCACTCAGTGCCACTACATTCACGCACAAGGCAAATGCCAAAATGTTTTCTCCTACGCAAGCAAATGCTTACCTAAGTTTTGGATTCTTCCTTTCTTTCACATAAACCACATTGAAAACACCAAATTTAAAGAAGAGGAGGAAACAAAACACTTCTTGAAAACATATTTTCACAGATTGCACTGTAGAGCATAAAAATACCTTTACAAAAATGTACACAAAGTTCATCGCTCAGGAAAACTCTTATTATTCCTAACTGTTAGTGCTCGCTCTGGGGCATCTGTCCTTTAGTTTATACCTGCATCTGCCTTAGACATATGATCCTAACAAATATTGTTCACTCCCACATACTCTGGATGAAATCTTATTCTCCCTGAGATCAATGGCAAAACATCCTTCAGTCCAGTCAAATTTTTTTTCTGTAATTATAACTACAGTTTATTCTCTGTCTCTAGTGTAAGTTTCTCTCTGCATGACGCTGGAATACTCCTTCCATCTGGCTCCTTAAAGATTAAATTTCCTACTTGTTTTTACAAATGTATAGCCAATGGTTTCCAGAACTTCATTCCTAGAACACTGACTTGCACACAATTTGTCAAAACTTAGTTAAAATATTCAATGTCCCTACTGGCCTAAGGATGATAAATGGGATGTCTGTTCCTCATATTTCTTTCCTTAGGAACCTCTAGAAAATCCATTTATGTGAACTGAAATCCACTATCAGAGGCTAACCAAGAGAAACTTGTCTGGTAAGTGATACTTCTTTGCATTTGCTGATGTAGTCAATTAAAGTAATAACCTAATATCCGTGGGCTGGCACCATTTCATAATGCTTCCCCAGTCTTTTCCCATGTACAACTGACTAAGGAACCTGGATGCAAGGCTGACATGAATATTACAGATTTTTTTTCTACATAACTGGCAGAGACGCATTTAATCATTGCAGATTAAAATTATAAGCCGACCAATTATTATCTCTAACTGCACCCCAAACATAACAGGATCTGGTTTTGACATATCCCTGCTACATGTCATGCAGACACTGAGTACCCTTAGGTTTTTGCTCACAGGCAACAATTATAAATGCAGACAGCACAGAGACTCCTTCAGCCGCTGCCCTGTGCCCGCTCACGAGCGTCACAGCATGCTGCTAAAAGAATGACACTTGAATGATACTGTGGCCGTGAATAACATTTGCTTTATCTCCATTACAGCCCTGCTGTAAGGATGTTTTAAAGAAAAGAAAAAATCATTCTTACGATGTGGTTTGCTGGATTCAGACTGGAATTTGTGCCACCAGCTCTCTAGCTTCATTCCTTCATGCTTCATCTGACCAATTACCAAATCCCCTGTTGTACAAAGACACGATTCAGCTGTTCTGAGGGCTTAACTGTGCCCTCAGATACAGGGATGTGCAGCGCTCTGCATCTTGTGACATCAAAATGCACAGCAGCCAGTTTTCCCTGGGTACACACACAGAGATGCACCCACATCTGAATATTGAAGTAAACAAATAAACAGGAGCCTAAAGACCAGTTAAGGAGACAAACATGCATTCAGATGCAATGAACTGCTGACCTTGTCAAACCAGGAACATACACCAAAACAATCCTGGAACATGAACACGGGGAAAACAGATGCTCTGATTTACTTGCGCTGTCCTCCAAGAGCAGATATTCTGGCTGTACGAGAGCACTGTAAACTAGACTTTTACCCAACTTGCTGGATATCTGCCATTCTCTTTCATTTTGGACAACCCTTTCCTCTGAAAGATTTATGTCACGGTCTTACTTTCACATCAACTATCTCCCTGTCAGTTCATCTCCCTGATTATCCATCACTTCTGAGAAAATCTGCATGATCTAAGATGTTTTATGCGTGCTTGCAGCTATTATATCATATGTTACAAATGAGGACTCTTTTCTATGCTGGAATGACCAACATGCTGACACCAAAGAAATGTTTAAAGAGAAATACTACGCAAAAAGGGGATGCAGGCAGAACTCCATTCCAGAATGAAGCACTGAAACCTGCTTTTGACCAGTACTGAGCCAGGGTTTTGTTCACTATTTCCAGAGGTTTGTGGTGGATTGCACCTTTGTCTATGAGAAATAATAGAGGCATCGTTGTAATTCACAGCACTCACAGAAATGTGATTGAAGACTGCCAAAGGATATGTTCTGGTCTTCAGAAAGGAAGGAACAGTATCTGTCCTACTTTCTGCCCCAAATAGCATAACCAGTGCTAGCTGTCACCCATGGCAGTGACATGGATCACTTGGCAGCCACGGGCTGAGTGACAGCTGAGAAAGAGTGGTCATCTGTCCCCATTGGTACCTTCTCCAAGAGATCCATCCTGTTGAGGAAGGGAAGACTGCATTGTTCTGGTGTTGCCTCTGTAGGCAGGCATGTGGTTTCCAAAGAACGGCCTGTTTAATGGTGCCGAGGACACTTTCCACCCTGTCTCCTTTAGGCACCTGCAATTCCAAGAAAACAGAGACGTGTCCTCTCCCCCAGCTTGTCAGTGAAAAGAGACAAGAGCCTCCAGGGAGCCATTCAGAACACTTAGGTTACAGTTCTGCAATAGCAACGTCTGTCCCTCCACTACATGCACGTGCATTTCCCCTGAAGGAGCTAACTGTGGAGAAAAAGCTCATGAATGGTAAAGATGAGAACATTTGGCTATCAACAAGTAAAGAGAGGACTTCATTGCTTGCAGATTCTTCAGCGCTTTGAAGCATTTTGCCCTACAAAATGTTACGATAAAGTGAAGTTAAGAAATGGGGACAAACAAATTCAAAGGCTTTCTCTCCCTGATGAAACTGTTTGGCTTTTGTAGCATGTTTAGCTGGGGAGTACGCAAGCAGACCGATTCTTTAAAAGCAGCCTTCATTTTTACTGACAGCCTGAGCTGTCGGAATTCATTAAGCATACAGGTAAAATCAAAATGCAGATCTCTGCAGGAATAAATACCTACGCAGCCAAGGCACTGTTTTGCTACGATTAGTACTCAAAAATATGCCAGATATGAGTTCATGGTAAAGCTCTTGTTAAAACAATAAATGAAAAATAATGTACAGGTTGCACTGAAGCCTTCTTAAAAGGTTGCATGAAAGGCTTTATAATCTCAGAAGCATTGAGTTTTCCCTTGCAGCATAGCGAGAGGTTGCTAGGCTCCTGAGAGAATAAATAAAATGGAGATATTCATTTTTCATTCTCAGTAAAATATTGATGAAGCACCTTTGTCAAAATCTATTTGGCAAACTGCATGGTGTATCTTGAATTACTGCATTTTATGTTTCTGGACACGAGGAACATCATCTTTCAAGATGCTCCAAAATAATAGTTGTAGTGAAGCAAGAATATTGAATTTTTGTTTATTACAATCCACTAGGTAATAAAACTGTCAGTGTTACATTTGGACAATTTTACTGAGTGGAATAATACTCATAAAGGTCAGCGTTTTTCACACAGTTTTTTAGATGCCCACTGACCATTTTCTGGCTTTACCCCAGTCTTTGGCTTGAGACCTGCAGAGTTATAAATATTAACATGAATTTTCTGTTTGGATTCATAGGACTGACCAGTAACTGAGTGTCCCAGACAATGACTAATGAATCATTAAAAAAAAAAAAAGACTTGCGTCACTTCAGAGTGGCGCAAGTACACTGATGATTGAAGTCATAGAATCACAGGATCTCCCGAGTTGGAAGGGCCCCATAAGGATCATCGAGTCCAACTCCTGGCTCCACACAGGACCAGCCCAATCAGAGCAGATGACTGAGAGCGCTGTCCAGACGCTGCTTGACCTCAGTCAAGCTCAGTGCGGTGACCACTTCCCTGGAGAGCCTGTTCCAGGGCCCAACCACTCCAACTGTACCTGTACCTGTATTTGATGAACACAAGGTAGGTAAGCAGAGCATAGAGGCGATTCCCCCCTATGAAGGGGAGAAAGCAGAATCAGGAAAAAAATCATTTAAGCCTCATGAGATGTGCAGGTACGGAGGAACTCCATCCGTATCCTCATGCAGCACTGCCACCACATATGTACATATGAATACAAATATATCTATCTGTCCATTAGAAAAGATCGTTGCCCTCATTGTATTTCAGTGGTAAAAAGAAGACAAAGAGCTTCCCACCTTCAGACCAGCCTTTACAAGCCCCTGGGCTGCAACCTAAGTTAGAGCTTAGGACACTCTACAGCTGGCCGAAAGATTTAGTGAGCTGCATGCCTGCCGGCCCCAGACATTTCTGCATTCGCTCTCTTTCACTCAAGGCTCAGACACAGGGAGTCCCGGGGGACTTGTGCGCCAAAGCCCTTTGTGCAAGTCTCACCTCAGCACCGCTCACCAGTCGCTGTTAGCAGCGGGCTGTCAACCGGCGGGGTCAGACGGTCTGATCTGGGTCCCTGGCTGGGAGGCAAAAGCCCTGTGAATAGAAGAATAGGAACCTGCTCCTTCGCAATTAGGTATTTGGATGAAGAATAACCTCATTTGTGAGAATGATCATGAATAGCGAATAAAAGGAGGTATGAACACGATCACACTGAACAGCTGCTCGGAACTGGAACAAATGTTGGTGAATACTCATTTGCAGTATTCTTCTAGCTCTGGATTTTCTTTTCTCCCCTCAAACATGGTCTCTACTTGAGTGGCTTAGCAAAATAAAGACAGATGGCAATGGATTATCTCTAACACTTCATTAATTGCGGTGCAGCCATTACAGTATTTCTAAAGCACTCACTAGAGCTTTGCCTGATGATTTTCTTTTAACCAAGTCGCATGCCACTTACTGAGTAGGGACCTAATAAGAAATTGTGACTTATTAATTAAGAATGCCTATGTTAGTCATAACAGCATATAAATACATTAGTAAATTTCATGTCTCAATATATTGCGTATTTAGGAGAAATTTTTCAGTGTAAAATAAGACACAGCAAATTCATTCAAAGGCACGGCTGCCTTATACTGCCTTGCAGTCATGGCATAGATGGGGAACGGAATCAAGCCAGATTGTAGAGCCTAATTCATTCTGATGTCATTCAGATTTCAAAATTAGGAGCCTAATTTCCTTTTTTAAAATTGGCTTAGGCACACACAGCCAAACTGAGAGATGAGTCAAAGCCTAAAGATGCAGATAACAGAGCAAAATTACTAATGCGACCAGGTGCTTAGTTCTAATGACCTCAGAGGCTATCTGGAATCTCTTGGATATATTTTCTCCTGTTTATAAAAATGTGATTCATCCAACCCTGGAAGACAAGTAAGAGCAGGTGACCCACTACCCTCACACCTGAGGATGAGCACCAGCACATGGACAAGCAGTAGGTTGAAATATGTGAAGACAACATTTGTTGAACAACTTCGAATAATCTTGTTTAAAAAAAACAGAGATAATGTGCAGAAAGTGAAAGGACTGTCACCATAAAGGATCTCCCCATTCTGACAGAGAGCAGCTTTAGTAACTGGTAGGCACTTACTTAAAACATTATCACATTTCCTTTTTTTCCTTAACAATCACGAGGAATTCTTGTGCCTTGTCACTACACATCAGACAGGGATTTTGCAACGCCAGCATTCACAGTTCAATAGAGTTATCAAAGTTCACAGACATTCATCCAGTGAGAAGCTGGCTGTCTCCAGCAGCTGCACAGCCAGTACAGTTTGCACATCCGTAGAGATGGGATTTGCAACCGTCAGAAGGATGAGAACTGTGTATCACATGGACATATTTAGACAGGAAGGAACTAGAGAAAATGAGAGATGGAGAAAAGTTTTAAGTAAAGTGAGAGGTGAAATAGGGTCACTAACACGAAGCGTTTCTAAGGAGGATGCTGCCTTTGCACTCCAAGTACACTCTGATCCCTGAGGAGATGGCTGGTGACCCAGGCCAGCCAGAGACACTCTGCAGATTCAGCATCACACGTGACATGTCCTCACAGTTTGCTCAGCCAAAACCTGCCTTGTTGTCCTGGTCTCCATCCCCAGGCTTTTGCAGGTAGCAGATCCCATGGCACAGTAATAGTCAGTGCCCAGATGCCACCAGCAATAAATTGCCTTGTCCATGCATAGAAGGCACTGTCCCCATCCCTCTTGAAGAGGGAGCAGCAGCTCTTTTTCCTGTACTACTCTGAACGAATTTGCATCCCTTCCCTCCCTTTCCAAGGTGGCACTGCTCCACCAAACTAAACATAGGCTAAAGAGAAACTGTTCATCCTGCCAAGTGAGATCTTTGGTTTAGTATGCAGCCACAGAGAGCTATTAGCTCTGCTTACAAGACAATAAAGTCTGTCACTGGAGCAGTCCGGCCCCGGTGTCATAAAGAGAATGACAAATAAAAGGGGGAGTCAGAAAGAGCAACAAAATTAATTTATGCTCTGGAAAGTCTGACTTAGATACTGAAATCTGAGGTTCTTAGCCTTAATTTGGCTAAGCAAAATTAACCTTAGTTTGGCTAAGCAATAATATAGTCACAGTGTCAACATGCAGAAAAAGATTACTGACTGTGGCTGACTCTTTAATTTTGGAGAGAAGAAAACAGAGGAAAGAGGGGAGGGGGTGAAAAGCAGATGAAATAGAAGCAGAAGCTAAACAAAATCAAACCAGAAATAGCACATTTCCAGCAGCAAGGGTGGGTAATTAGCCACTGGAAGAGTTTGCCATAGTATGTGGTGAAGACATCAAGTCTTTACATCAAGGTTGGATCTGGTGTCCTCTATCCAAACAGAAGTTTTGGTCTTTATGCAGAAATCACTGAGGTATTTTCTGACACATTGTCCTGAATATTGGACTATATGTTTTTCACATTTCATAGAATCATAGAATCATAAAGGTTGGAAGAGACCTCCAGGATCATCTAGTCCAACTGCTCCCTACCACCTATTACCCACTAAACCATGTCCCTAAGTACCACATCCAACCTTTCTTTAAACACCCCCAGGGACCGTGACTCCACCACCTCCCTGGGCAACCCGTTCCAATGCCCAACCACCCTTTCTGAGAAGAAACTTCTCTTCATCTCCAATCTGAACCTCCCCTGGTGCAACTTGCACCCATTCCCTCTTGTCCTATCAGATTATTGTTTCTGGTCTATCAGATTATTTATGGACTACATGATCTTCGTATACCAGGTTAGTAAAAAAATGCAAGCAGTGCTATGTTGACTTATAGTTCTACTTATGTTTTTTTTATTAAGTGGGTTCTCAAGAGCCTGAGTAAGTGCCAGTCTCCCCTCAGGTTCTCCCCAGTCTCCTCTCAGGTTCTCCCCAGCTGAGTTAGAGGATGAAATGCAATTGTGCCTCTGAAGGGGTGTTGCAATGCCCAGTGTCCCCTGTGTCTCCAAGAGGAATCTGCTGCCCTGGGCTGGACACCGCAACTCAGCCTGCAGTGCACGAGAAGTGCCGGCTGCCTTGATTGGGATTCAAGACAAGCAGCACACTGAGTGGGGAGATACCTAAACTAGCTCTTAGAGAATGCTGAGAGACAGATGTTTATTTCTTCCTCAGTTTGGCCTAATTCTAAGATGTGAGGGAGTAACCAATGTTACCTCTGGACTCACAGATCAAAATGTGCTCTTAAATTAGACAACATGGTGTTGCTTTCAGAACTAAGCTAGGCTCACCCTTGCCTTTTAAAATGAAGGAGCTGACAGTTCTGCTTGGCAGCAGCTATTACTCGTCAGAGAGCACTTGGCCAAATGTGGGTCTTCCTCAGAACCTGGAACATGGGTTCAAACTCAGTCTGCTTTAGACAATAGGTAACACTGTGAATGTCAGAAGTTTCCAAACCTTGCACTGAAAACATGGTGTGAAAAGTCTCAGTGGACCATGAAAAGAAAAATTAGCTGGAAACAGATAAAGTTTGCCTTTTGATTCCAATGGGAATATAGAATTAGGCAGATAATTTAGCATTTAAAGTACATACATAAAACAAATACATCAGTGCTTCCCTTCCTAATGGGTTATCTTTTTTGCCATGTTTTTTCTTTAATCTAGGACTTTTCACACGTCAGGTACTCTCTATCATTGTCTTCAAATCACATCTTAAAACTCCTATTTCAAATGGATCTTTATGGCTTATTAACTGTAATGTATTTGTATCGCTTTAGTTTTAATCGTGCATATGCAATTTTTGCAAAGTGTTCTCAAGGTAGGACACTGACTAATCACATGTTTTGGAAAGATTGAGTAACAATGGTAAACAGCAGTAATTATTTCTGCTAGCGCTGGGAAAAGTGTGAGGGTTAACAACTTATTCAGAACAGAGACACACAAGTGCCTAATTTTGTAGCACCACAAGACTCCTTTTCCGAGGTTAGTGTTCAGAGTTTGGTCTCATGCCGACCTTTTGACAGAAAGATTCTTTTTTGATTTGTGGCTGAACAGGCACAAAGAAAGTATGTGTGCAGTAACTTTCCATAGAAACTCAAGGGAGCTCTTAAAAATGATTTTTAGGAGTTTTAGGGGGTAAAGTTAGGAGCAACTGCATTAGTGACTCTGTCCCATTCTTTCCTCTTTAATTTTCAAGCAGTATAGGAGTGTAGGAATTCTTACACTAGAAACGTAGTTCCGTACTCTCGATGACTACCCAGACGATGTTTCAGTGTAAGATGTAAGAACATTTCAGTGCAGATGGGTAGTTGTCCCTCATCATTCTGTCTCCTCCTGATCCAGTAAAGATTAGCCTATGCGCGAGAATTTCTAGCTATTCCACAAAACTGTTGTCATTGTTTATAATCACTTTAAAATCTTTCTTTAAAGTCCTAATTTCATTGTCTTTCTGTTGCAGTGAGTTCCACTTTGCAGGTCAGTTGTTTCACCACTCTTTTCTGAACTTGCTCTTTTCTTTTTCCCAGTACTGTTCGTTGTATTTTAGACAGGGCTGTGCATTTGGTTACAGCATTATAACTTCTGCAGGGTTTATCACCCCACTCTTATCTCTGCAGCGTATCCTGTCTTGTATTGACTGCATTCAGCAGAGCCTTACTGGCGCTACGATGAGAACCCGGCCTCTTTGCTGGGCTGATAAGGTTAATTGAGAATTCTCTAATGTCTGAGTAGTTCATACTTTTCTCTTCAACATGCATGACTTTACATTGCTCAACACTGAAATTCATTTGCCATCATTCATCTGGATAACTGAGGTCTGGAGTCCTCCTTTGGCTCTTTGAATCATCTTTTCCACAGTGACCACTCCTCCTTCAAAGTCATATATAAGTATATATAATGAACACTATATACCTAAACAAGCTGATGTATCAAATCCTAATCTTAACCACTTTCTTTATCACTGCTTCTCCACCTGCTCTTCTTCTTGAAAACAGGTCACAGGAGGCAACAGAAGACTACAGCCAGCTTTGCTGGGGACCATGCTGAGGCACCAGCACTTCACAGCCACCTCAAAGCAAGAAACTCTGAAGGGAGCCAATGATGAGCAACACAGGTTGCAAGCAAAGTAAGGTGCTACCCATTACCAAACTATGTTATTTTACAGCATCGTTATGTCCCCAGTTTACACCATAAATATTGACAAATTAGCAAAACAAATCCATGCACTCCTACAGATCCATTCAGATGCTTTGGAGGGTCTGAATGTGGAACTGAGGTTAGAATAGAATCATTAACGTTGGAAGAGACCTCAAGGATCATCTAGTCCAACCGTCCCCCCATCACCTATTACCCATTAAACCATGTCCCTAAGTACCACATCCAACCTTTCTTTAAACACACCCAGGGACGGTGACTACACCACCTCCCTTGGCAACCCATTCCCATGCCTGTCCACCCGTTCCAAGAAGAAATTTCTCATAATCTCCAACCTGAAACTCCCCTGGCGCAACTTGCAGCAGTTCCCCCTAGTCCTGTCACTAGTCATCTGCGAGAAGAGACCGACCCCCAGCTCACCACAACTCCCTTTCAGGTAGTTGTAGAGGGCAATAAGGTCTCCCCTAAGCCTCCTCTTCTCCAGACTAAACAGTCCCAGGTCCCTCAGCCGCTCCTCATAAGACCTGTGCTCCAGCCCCTTCACCAGTTTCGTTGCCCTTCTCTGGACACGCTCCAGGGCCTCGATGTCTTTCTTGTGGTGAGGGGCCCAAAACTGGACACAGGGCTCGAGGTGCAGCCTCACCAGGGCTGAGTACAGGGGGACGATCACCTCCCTGCTCCTGCTGGCCACACTATCCCTGATACAGGCCAGGATGCCATTGGCCTTCTTGGCCACCTGGGCACACTGCCGGCTCATGTCCAGGCTTGATAATATTATATGGTGTCCACATACATCTGATTTGATAAAATGCCAGGAAGCAGTGTAATAGAAACTTTATTTAAATCACTACAATGATGGTATTTCGGTCTTTATCAGGCATTTCATAACAATGAAAAAATGTATCATCATATTTATTGCAGCACTGAAACTTTACTGGTATTTTGTAAGGCCTATGGTTTCTGTTAAAGTATAAACCAGCTCATATCTCTCTCTTACCTAATGCTTACCTTAAACTGTATTTTGCACTATTGAACAGAAGGAGTGTTTCCAGGAAGACTTGGGAAACCTACGTGAAATTGGAAAATCTACCTTTAGTCTTTCACATGGAATAAAGATCCTGGGAATCATAGCAGATAGTCTTACATCGAAATCCAACTGCCTGAGGAACAATCCTCATTTTCCAGAACAAATAGGCAGTCAAAAATATACCAGCTATGATTTTGATGGAGTTTGTTAAAGCTAAAGATGTCGTTATAGAAAAGTCACTAAAGCTATTGCTGTGCTACTGTTGTGAAGGATGGGGGAACACGTCTAAGAAGAAGTACTCTGAGAGATTTCATGCAACAGACAAACACTCATTAAAATTTTTTGGGGTACAGTTAACCCCCTGTTACTTTTAAGCTTTTTACATACAAAGCAATTTTCTGTTTTCATCCTACCCTTTTTCCAGATGCATGAATATGCCAGAGGAGAGCGATGCACAAGAGCTGCAGATACATTGGAAGAAGTTTGTTCTCCCAGGAGTTTCAATCCAATTTTTCACATTACAGTTGTGATAGACTCCAGACTCATTTAAAAATATTGGCGCTCTATTAATTCCAGTGCCTGGCCTGTTTGGATTAGTAATGGATTGCCAGTGCTGGAGATGCAGAAGCTGTAGCTGGCCTGGGTAGTGTTTTGTACTGAGGTTTAGATCAGAGCGGTGATTGACTCACGCTGAACTTACTCCTGCTTTCTTTGGCAGAGCAGCCTTAATCTTCATCTGAATAACCTTAAAACAGTGAGTTGAGGAGGCTGGCCTGACCCCTGATGTAAGGAGTGAATTCGGGGCAGCCAACACCAATTCTCACTTCTGCCTTCTCCTGCCTTTGCAGTCTGACACCTGGGTTCTTTCAGCATGCACAGATAGCTATGCAGAGACTGAGCTGTGAAATACTTAATTGGTGTAATACTGTCTGGCAGTGCTGGAAAAGGGTATGAATCTATGGGGGACATCTGAACACAGAACCTTTTCAAAATACCAAATGACCCATGCTAACCGATTGAGTTTATTACAATATTTTATTAAGACAAAAGAATGGAGAATGGTCTTCCTGTTCTGGGAAACTGCTGAGTATTTAAAAATTAATTTTCACTCCCAAACCAGGTCAAACAGTCAATAAAGAAAAATTCCTCAACTTGGTCACCATTAATAATAGGAAAGAAAAGAAATTATTGAAATATTTCAGCGCAGAAGTGTTTCATTTTTGTTTGAACATTGTATAATTCTTTTTTCTTTCCTGCAAGTTAAATCAATTTGCTTAAATAACAGCATGAGCAGTTTGATTTTTTTGGTTTGAAAATAGAATTCATCTTGAGGAATTCAGAACATTTTTACAAAACCAAATCCCAAATAAGAAATTCATTAAAATCAGTCCTTTTTTACAAATATACTTGAGTCCTCAGAGTAAAAGCTTTTGATAAAAAATAAATCCAATTTCTCTTTGTTCTTTGAGAAAGAGTGAAACTCACTGTTTCTCACATCTTTCGCAAATACCAGAGAGCTCCAACTTTTATGACAACATGATTAAGTCTGTTAGTTTTCATTTGCATAAATATTTTAGCAACTGCAAGAGACTTCGGCATCGATGTTTTTATCTCAGCATAGGAACAACTCATCCTTGGGAATCTCTTTTCCTTATTTTTATAAGCTTATATAGATATGTCTAAACCAGACATAGTAGGAAGTGTGCCACCAATGCATTTCATGCCCGTAGCAGTTTTACTTGTACTACATTTGATTAGGCTGCTTTACTCATTCCAGTTATCTTCTTCAAGGTCAAAAAAATCCGTCCTGCAACAGCTGTTTTCAGTGTACTTTTCCTGTATACTAACCTATACCCTCCCAGTAACACCCGGTCAAATAAAGTGATTAACCATTCATAAACAAAATGGTGATGTATTATAGACACAGAAAGAAAAAGAAGTTGCTGCTTCCTGTAAATGTAAAGAGATGTGATTTTCAATAAAGTGAAGGGGAAAATGGCACTGTTCCCAGTTTTTCAAGGCTGTACGTATAAGGATTCATTTATCACCTCAGTGACAGAAGTTCTGGAACTCCTGTCATTAATGCTGAAGCAAAACACATTTGAATGTCATGTCAATAAATCATTTGCCAACTAGAGGGTTGAAGGATTTTACAGTTGTTAATCTGGCTGGTCTGGAAATAGAATTTACGCACCGTTTTCATTCATTACTAGGAACAGAATAAATCCAGATTATTGCAATCATAGAATGAAAGAGGGAGCCTCAGTTTCAAAGATTATTACGAATACAAAATATATACAAAATAACATTGTTTAACATGAGAAACATATTTTGATAAATGATGTGTTTCTTTTTCTTATTCTGATACACTACATAGAAAGTGTGAAAAACCCAATTGTTTGTCAATTACTTAACAGAAAACTGAACACTTCCCCCCCCCCCAAAAAAAAAATTGATGTGCTGTATTTTGTCACAAATAAGGCAAAACAAATGGGCACTGAAGCACAATCTGCAAACGAGCTAATCAAAGCTATTCTGGGCAAAGGACAGGGAAGCATTGCAGACTTGCAAGCCTGTAAGGTCAACATCTGCCAGCAGTTCACTCTGCCCTTTGCAATGGAGATCAAACATCAGCATCTCTCCTGCCTGTAATCGTGCCAGTGAATCAAGAAGGGCATATGTGATGGGATCTCTCAGGCAACCACAACCTGGCTGTTTAGTCGTTGCTATATTAGTTTATGCTCCATTTATGTCTTTCAGTGGATATAATACAACTTTATGTAGTGGAAGGCACCATCAGAGCAATAAGGTGGAAGCCAAAATAGCTTCTTCAACAAACATTTTTATAACACTTGCATTCTAATTAAAATAACAATCATCCCAACCTTCCAAATGTGAGAGATGCAAAATCCTTCCCCACCACCCTAACTAAGTTCATCTGTATTTTTGGAGTCAGGGAAATTTTGAGCGAAACAAGAATTGTTCACACAGATGTTTTCAATTTGGAAATAAATAGTGGTTATTATGGATTACATAAGACAGTAAACAAGTAACCACCAGAATGGAGGCATGATGAACAGAGAAAAGAAGGAAAAATACATGAATGTCTGTTGAGCAAAGCAACGACTGTACGGCAGTGGTGGTGAGCACTGTGGCATGCAGTCTACAAATCTCTCGAACAATCCTACTTTTTCCCAACCTCATGCCAAGGACTAGGACATTAGTCAAAGCATAAATGTGTATATACTGTCCAGTGGAGAAAAAGAGAGGAGGCCACTATACCATAGGGGCCCCATTAATTGTGATATTTGCAACCCAGGTACTGGGGAGGCTCAGTGCTGTTATGTCAGCCCTCTTCTAAGGCAAAATATCAAGGTAGGATATTTCTCTTGAATTAACATATGATACCATAAGTATACAAAATACCATAGAGCTGTAGGGTAATATAGACAAGTCTGATATATCCCAGCTTTAAAAAGAAAAAAAATTGGGGATAAAAGCATGTTCCTGAAAGTTAGCATATTAAACTCAAGGATATAGCTTAGTTGGTTACAGAAGACTAAAACTTTGGGTCAGAAAAATGGTTTCTGAACATTTATGAGTAGTCTCGATGTACAGAGGAATAGATCAGGACTGGAAAAAATATCAGAGTACCAAGCAAGACTTTACAAGCCATACCACTTCCACCCAATGTGTTCACAGAAGGAAAGTGTCCACCCTAGCTAAAGCAACACGACTTTCAGGGACTGCAGAGGATTTCATGAATGAGCAAGGACTGCCGATCCCCAGGGAACAGATGCGCTGCTGGAAGACATGCAATGCCTCCTACAGCATCCTGATCTACTGAAGAGCATGCAGAGCTTCCACCCTTCTTCGATTGTTCTCTTTGCTCTTCGTGTACACATGTACAGCTTGGCTGGCCATGACAGGTAGCAACCTTGACACCCCACTTTTCAGTGATCCTAGAAGTACTGAAAGGAGAGATTTCTCCTTTTGGAGTTGACAGCTTCTTGGGCTTAGTTTCTCCTGCCTGATAAGTGTAGGGCAGTTTCATCACAGTTACGTTCATGAGTTGTGGGGAAATTATCAGTGCAGAATATATTCTAAAAATAAGGCCTCATTAATTACTAATTCATGAGATCTTCAGAGAGGGGAGTATGTCAGAATGGCTTACTGAAGAGAGAACTTCCTATAAATAAACATTATATAATATATATTAATTACTTTATTGATATACTATTTTTATTAGGAGACCATATGAGAGAGCAATGATTCTTGGAGGGGACAATTAAACGGGAGGTAAGTTGCTACCAGATCTAATAGACTATGTTTTGCATAGCAAAACATGCTTGAAAAATGTAGTGAGTAGTTGTGTTGATTTCTTACTACGTTTTTTTGCCATGGAGATCACGGAAAATTTCCTGTTGTGCTGCGCAGAGATTAGACTGTGCATAACAGTCCTAACTGAAAGTGCAGTTACGCACTTGCAACATGAAAGGCTGTGGTAGAATTGCATAAATCTAGCAGGGAGCAGGTCTGTTCTTCAGCAGTAACAAGATTTCACTTGCAGCACTCAGAAGATTTTGAGATACCTAATTCTGGAGAATTAAAGATTATTTTTTTGGGGTGTACTCAATGAAGTTACCTTCTTGAATACATTGGCATAAAGTGGGATTCATTAATCTGCATGAAATCATAGGCAGTTTCCCCTTGTACATGTTACAGTAAAGAAAATTCTGAGAAAAACTGTCATATTTAAAATATACATTTGTTTTCCTTTAGCTCTGCCCAGCAACACAAGAGCCCAGTCAGTCATTTCCTGTTGCCAGTAGCAGGGGTTGGAAAGGAACTGTTAATTAAGCAATTAAGTCTGTAGAGTGACGTCTTTTTGAGGAGACCTTGAGGAGGTATACAAGATCTGGGTGTATATTCACAGAAGTTCAAGAAGTAGATTGTCGACTTATAGGAAAGCTATGGGAGTGGAGCTAGGTCCTGCTGTTGGCCCCTTCATCACCTGATGCCTTCCTGCAAGCGGCAAGCAGATCGAAGGCACGACGGATGCAATAGCAGGCAGCCCTGGGAAGGCATGAAGCATTTTAGAAGGACCTAGATTTAGCTAAAAGCTTTTTTTAAAGACACTTAGTATGATGCTTTTCACCCAGCTATAATGGCCTTTATCAGGTCACCACTGAGGTTTTCATTTCAGGCTTTTTTTTTTTTTAAAAAGAGGGGGAAATAAGCAGTCTAAGGCAGCAGTTCATCTGACCTATTTTGATGTATTGCTGAGGAGAGGGTGGGTTGTTCAGAAGTGGATACTTCTGGTCAGATGAATTTGCCAAATGGTCTCATGAAACCTACCTTTACTCTCAGCTTTGGGAAGAAGAGGTTTCTGAAGAGGAACCCAGCGTGGATGAGCGTGGATGGTATTTGTTTTAGTTGCTCTGACCATTATTAAAGCCTGTGCAGAGTAGTGAGCTAATATTATGTCTAATGATGACAGAAAGTGTCAGATTCCCTGTGTGTGTTCTGCACAGATGGTCCACAGAAACCCCGATTGTATTCACTGTGCACAGAGAGACCACTTGTACCGCACATATGCAGGAGATTTGAAGCCTTCCAGAAACATCAGACTCATCTCACACATGGTGAAAAGTTGATCCTCACATAGCAGGAAACCTGTGATGAAGAAACTATTCCAGCTTGGTTCTTTGTTATCTGTAAATCCCAGGCAAATGTACACATTCCTCAAATGCCACCATACAGTTCTTCCAGAGAACCAAGAGGAGGTGTGTGGGGAAATCCAGACACTGGATAGCACTACCATTACCATCATTAGGAGAGCAATCCCTCAAAGGGATCAGTGAGCTAAACTACCATGACAGCAGACACTTGGTGTAGCAGAGCTGTGAACGGCTGTGTCATTGCAGGAAAAATACTTGGAGGGTTGATTTAATCCAGGCTCCTATCAAAGAACAAGCTGGAAAGTCATATGGGAATCCTGTACAAGGCTGAAATTTCACCTTATGTTTGTCCTGGAAGAACCATATCTTTAGAGAGATCTGTCATTATCACCGAAATTAAATATCTTTTCTGTTTGCTAATCAATTTTTAGTGCCCAAATTTGGCTGCTTTTTCACAGCTCAGCAAATATTTTGCATCAGTTCCAAGAAAAAAAAATAAATCCAGGCACTATATTTTATATTCAGTGCTACTATTTTAATTTTGTAGTTCAAAAGAAGGACTCTTTTTTTTTTTTGCAAAATGACAGTTTCTCCTCATCTTTTGACTGCCTACCACTGCTTTTATACCACCAGAAGATTTTCTGTTTTCTACAATTTTGTGCAGTTTGGGCAATGTGTACAGTGGTTAAATCAGCGTGAGACTCCCTGATGCTATAGACTTGTTCCTGTTTAAGTTACACCCAAATCGGGTATTCTGGGCTGTCAGGTGTTGTATGACATGGTAATGTAGGACTGCAAGGTATTAGTCAGATCTTCTCTGAAATTCTACCTGCTGTTTTTGTGAACTACCAGAAGACTAGAGCTTTAAAACTGGGTTATAGAATTAAAGCAAGCCAAGCTTGTTCATCCTGAAGCCAGTTGTACACTTAAGTGAATTCTGCCAATGTGTATGACTTTATTTAGAAATGAGGGGTAAAGAAATCCTCGCTGACCAGCTAATGGGTTGGGATGCACTTTCTGGACCTGAAAAGCCTGAATTTTATGTTTTCTCCTGGTATGAGAGCACTTCAGGAGACTGCTTTAACTACTGCACTAGAGAATATGATGTGGCGCGTGAATAAAACTGTTAAGGCCAAGTTAGGTTTTGTGCAAATTCCTTAAAGACTTACTGAAATAAGGCAAAAAACTCTTACTCAGTGAGGAAAGTAGGCTTTGGCTTGCCTGAAGAATAGGGAACAGAAATTAAATTTCCCGCTTTATTCTATGAATGGTTCTTAGAGCTACATCTGTATTTCCTATTACTTGCAGTAGTTAAAGTTGCCCCAATTGCAAAGGAAATGTTATAATTTAGGCATACCTTGTTCTTCATTGTTGAAACAGGGAACAAAATGTTCTCATTTTGGTTCAAAATGTTCTTTTTACTTATCTGATTTGAGAGTGCCAAAATGTTAACCAAACTTAGTCGAGGAAACCAAAAAAATGAATTATCCACTCAATCTTCTAACTGGAAAAAAAATGAAAGAAAAAATTGTAAGAGTTATTTTATGATGGAGCTTGACAGATTTATGCGTGAGACTGTGCAATGTACTTGTGACAGCAGTGGTGTTGGATGGCATGGTAAAAGTGGGTCTTCAGACTCACATGTTTCTTTAGGGTTTCTCACTGCCAGTGTGAATAACAGGAGGAAGCTGAAATTCAACTTGCAGCATCCAAAGATAAGGGAAGGATTTTTTTCTTTTTTTTTTTT
>VWZZ01006971.1:68324-86336 GCA_013399095.1 Psophia crepitans
TTTTTTTTTGACTGACAGCAGCTGAAAACTCTCTGCTGAGGAGATATTGAGGAGTTGGTAGCCATGGGAACAAAGCTGTGTCTTTGCCTAAAGGAATCAAACCTCTCAAAACTCCCAGGAACATCTTTATAAGCGCAACAGCAGCAGAACTGACAACAGGAAGAACAGCTATTGATGCCCTACCAGTTGAAATTGGGAATTTTGGGGGACTGTGACTGTGATTTAACAAGAAATCCATAGTATATGCAAGAAAATTCAAGAAAATTCCAGGGAGAAAAAAAAAAAACAAAAACAAAAGCTGCAGAAGACACTGTGTAGCAGCTGTTGGGAACATGGGTTTGAATGTAGGAGGGAATGACTCAGGCCTCAATTAAGTGAGATGTGCGGGCACAAGTGCCTCTTGCATGGCATATAGACTGGAACTGGGGCCCCAGCTCAGAAAATGGGGTCGGCAGATTTAACCCTTTCACCGGAACGTGAACCACATGGCAGATTTTTCCCCTGATAGGAACAGAGAAGATCTTTGGAATCCTACACAGCTCCTCTTCACAAATGTCATCCTCCCCAAAGCCTGAAAAAAGTGACATCACAGAGACGTCTGCTCACAACTAAAACTGAGAAATTCCAAGCGGCACATTGTCCATCACCACAGCAAGATGAAAAATGGTTTTAGAACTGATTAGAGAGAAGAGCATCTCTAGGCAGATGGGATTCAGCCAGGGAGCCTGCTCAGAGGAAGCTGCTCTCAGAGCACCGTTCTGCAGCACCTTGCCCTGTGCCAGGCTGAAGACACACGTCAGCACCTCTCCCCACACATATGAGAAGACAACACCTTTCCTTAACACTAGACCCCAGCATTGCCCCCAGGTACTCCTGACCTGGCAGCAAGCGCAGATCAGGATGTTTAAAAATGAGACCTTAAATCCAAAGTCCCCTGTGAAAGGCCTAACAGCAGTCTGATCGGTGAAGAGGCTGATCCTCTCATCCTGTGGATCTAAGGGACTATCTTGGCTGCGTAGAGCTGCGCTGACTCCTGGCCAGCACGCTCAGAGCATTGCAGAGCTCAGCTTTTTGTGGTCCTATTCAACAGTGAACCGCGTGAGAAAATCCCCTGTTTTGCTCCCAGCCCGTACGTTATGTAATATTCAAATGCAGTGACGGGATACCTGGAGGAAAAAGATCTACATTTATACATGTGCTGTTCCGTAAAACAGATTAAACCCTCAGGAGCTGCTAGCAAAGAGGTATTCACCCAGCCAGACATCTTATGGGAACCTATTTTTAATGCTGATCAATGGAAAAGATTCTGGGAAGTGACCTTGAGAGCTATTTTCTTGGTGGTATATAAATTTTGAAACACTTGGATCTTCCAAGGTCTTAATACAGTAGTTTCTGGAAAAGGATATCTGGAAGGAGTAGTGAAGATACGTAAAGATGGCATTTGTTGGAGACAGATATCCAAAGAGGGGGAATTTCTGGGAGGAAAAAAACGGTTAAAATCCAAGAGTCTGAGCCAAACTGTTTGAGCTGCATTCATGGCTCCTCTGTGAGTTTGTTGAACAGGTACTGTGTGATCAAGTCATGAAACTTCCTTTCCCTGAGGAAGTAGTAAGTATTTCTCATCACAGCCAAACTGTAAAGCTTTATTCACTAATATTAGAAATCCTGACATGTAAATGTTTAAAAGAGTAAAAAAGAGTTGCTTTTATCTACAAAGAAAGGTTCCTCTCCTTTGTAAGCTTAAAATTTATTGTGTGTATATAAATTCTACTCACTATTCGAAGCAGCCCTCCTATGCTGCCTGATATTTTAAGGATACATCCATTTTTCAGTACCACGTATATATTATGTCTTTTTCCTCTCCTTTTCTACACACATTTGGCCTTCTTGGTTTGGCTCCAGACACAAAGCAATTAGACTTTGCAGTATTTGCACTATTACTAATGCTATAATAACTTGGGAGTAGTACCTGGGAAAGAACACCGATAATATTTTTTTGGCAATAAATACTTTATGGCATATGTTTTTAAATTTCCATATCCATTTATCCATATCTTTATTCCTGAGGAAGTCAGTACTCATTAACGAGAATACATTTTAAGGCATGTCATTAGGGTAAAGTATTCTTTAAGTGAGGTAGAGAAGAAATTGCCATCATTTTCATCCTCAGGTGTTAGTGTAAGGAGATTTCACCTTTTTTTTAACATACAATTTATTTTATCTGAGAGCTCCCATAAAAGTCAGCAGACTACTATCTCAGTAAGGAAAAGAAAGTTAATATCTCAGTTAAAATATTTTAAAACCTGAGAAATCTGCTGAAATTCAGCATCTTGCAAAAGACATGTTTCTTCAAATGATTTCTTGTATGTCCCGAATGCAAAATTAATATAATAAACCACTAAGCTAGCTTAAAGCACAAATTCAGTAGAATAATTATTCGTGTGCTTAATTACAAGTACATGAGGTGAGCAATTCTGGTATCTACAGTGAGGTCACTCACAAGTCTGAGCAAAAGCACGCGTTTAAGTACTTTGCTGGATCAAGACTTGAAGAAAATTATTGTTGCAACAGAGAAATTAAAGTCTCACTGATGGAACTCGACAGTAGCGAATTTAGCATAGGTAATACCACTTACAGAAATGCTTTGTGGTACCTCGTACAACAACAGACAAACAGCAACGTATTTTCTTCTTGTTTTGAAATGTAATGCATAACTTTCCTCCCCTCCTTTTGAGCTGTAAATATCAGACAGAAGTCAAAGGCATACATCTGACTGGCTTTGTGTTTTGTTTTTGTTCTTTACAGTTGATTCCAATATAAAGTGGTTTTTTATATTTTTAGAGATCAAGGTGAAAAGAGAAAGCCGACAAAAAAGGAAGGAAAAATAAACTTGCTTGTAGAGTGAAGATTACTGGGGAGAGGAGGGGTGAAGGGAAATCTTAGCAATAGCTAGAGAGAGATGAGGAGAATGGAGACACACTACAGACAAGATATTGTCAGATAAAAGCTGCAAAAAGTCTTTAAAATGAGGATAAGGAAGCCTGAATTTTATGAGGAAGATATATGGGGATGCTGGTGAGTGAACCTGAATGTTGGGTAAAGTTTATTTTAAATGGTGTACGTTGTATAAGTTAAAGAAAGGCCAGTTAAGGAGAGTAATAGGAAGTGGCTAATGCGAGCTTTGAGATGATCAGTGTCGGATACTTTTTTTATCACACACCTACCAAAAAGCATTTTTATTTTGAATGCTCAGAAAAAGCAAAAAGATTTAGTAAAAGTCTCAGTGTGAGGTAGAGAAGAAAGTTAAAAAGTTCAGAGCTAATACTGAGCTTCAACACTGCAGAGAAAACTGGTGATAGAGCAAGGGGAGAGGGAAGGCATTTTAGGAAGAAGCAAGAGAAAGTCTGTTTTAGAGTTGTTTGATTTTGAGAAGCCACAGGAGACCCAAGAGACAGAAGCGGAGACAACAGGCTCAGGGAGGAAAAAGAGGATTTGAGGGTCAGAAGCCCTGAGGTGAGAATGAGAATAAGCCAGGCCGCAGGCGAGGAGCGGTGAGCAATACAGGGTGAGGGTCCGGAGATGCCCAGGGAGCCGCCAAAGCCCTCAGACAGACTGCTTCTAGGAACATTTAGTTATTGAGTGATCACAACTGAAAGCAAAGGAAGCACATTTTTGGTGGGGCGGGGGGTAGGGTGCTGCAAAAGTTGCCATTCTTCCTCTCCAGAATGAGGCCGGGAATGGAGAAAAAGGAAGAGAAAAAGCAGGATTTGGGCAAAGGGGAAGATGACAGAAATAAAGGCAGCAAACTACGTCTGAATCAGACATTACTCAGAATGAGTAACTCAGAAGAATGAGGAAGAAAAGGAGAGAACTGAAATGTGAGGCCACTGCTATAAAATCTGTAATGACCAGAAACATTCTCCAGGATGGACTGTTTTAAACTTTCCTCCAAAGAATTATACCCTCTGCAGGATAAGGGTGTGCTCATCTAAAATGACAGCTCTTTGTTACATATCTTGAATGGTATTCGGAGGGTATTTAATGGGATGCGTCGCAGTTCAGCCGCAGGTATAAAGCGAGTGATGCATTTCTTCGCTTGAGGCCCTCATTATGCTCCGTAAACAATCAGAATGAGATTTATTCTCCACTCCCTGATTTCCTGCTCTCGGGGAAAAGCACGAGGGGCATGGTAGAAAGAAAGCGTTAAGATACTGATTATCTGTTTCTCCAAGCCAAATTGGTTTAAGTTTCTTCAGGCCTCCTAGCAACAGCTTTATTATTATGGAGTTATTTCCCCCCAAATACTTCTAAAACAAGTATCAGATTAATGTTTCAGATAAGGAGAAAGCATATTCATTAACTCCCAGAGCTGGTCTATTGAAACAGGAGCTTCCAATGAAACATGCAAGTGTGGTTTCGTTTTGATATGCTGATTTATCTTGGTTTTTTACATTATTTAACATCGAATGGTTAATGATGATCAACGTACGATACGCTCACTCCATAAAGGAGAAAAAAATAGTTCTTGTTAGTGAATATTTTTCTGCATTATTAGCATATTTCATGTTATCTTTTAATCTAGCTGTAGATGTGACTCATCATGCATACACGCATTACTTTTGTTTACTTACAAACCAGCTATACTGCATATTATGTTGGAATTAAACATACATATGAAGAATTTATTTGGCTGTACAATAATTGCAGTTTCTGTTGTTTACAACATTAAGGAATTCAGATTTCTTAAAATTTCTCAGGAAAATTATGGTATGTTATGCAAAGTGAATTAATCTCATAAATACGTATTTTTTGTTTAATGGTAAAATTTTCAGAAGTTGTGTTACTGAGACTCGTACCTCCTAACTACCATTTTTTTAATCCCCAAGTAGAAAATCTATTACGTAGTCTCATTTTCAAAAGGAGCTTAAGCACCTACAAGTCAGCAAGGCTCAGGCTCACATGGCAGTTCCTGAAAAAAATATTTCTTTACAGTAAAAGATGAGTATATGTGCTGCTGTTATACAGGTCATTACTTACAATTTCATGAAGAAAAGATACAGAAAGGAGTGCTTTCCTCATTCCCTGATCTTTCTGCCATTGTACCATCGCAATTCTTCAGGTTGCTTTGGTGCTCTCTCATACCTTAACCACAGGTTAAGGAATGCGCAGAAGAATGGAGGCTGAAAACTTTTTTTCCTCTTCTTCTCCCCCCCCCCTCCCCTTCATTATTTTGCTTCATTGTGGGCCAGCAGCGGCTCTGTAGCATCTCTTTGCTTGAGCACAACGCGAACTGCAAGGGACTGGTGCACGCCGGTGCTGGAGGACACACGCTTGCCAGCACAGATGTGCTTTGCTCCTGGGGGAATGCGTGAAGTCCCTTCCTGGTCATCTTTACAGAGGACCCTCTTAAGAGAGAGGAAACAATGAAAATCAAAGTATCTACGGTGTTTCTAGAGGACCAGACTAAAGAGTTAGTAACTGTTATATCTGTATTGCAACACTCCAGTGCCGCTTTGGGCAAAATGCAAAATGCCAATGGTTTGGCCAACAAAGTCATTTTAGCAGTAGAAATCTTGCTGGTAATTACAGAACGTGACTCCCTTAAGGCAGAATTGGTTTATATCTGATCAACTGTGTTCCCAGAGACTGTTATTCTATTCCTTCCTTCAATAAAAACTCAGGTGATACGCCAAGATAGCTCTGGATTCACTGTGTGGGCAAATATACTCTGTAGCTCATTTTGGTCAAATGAGACTGGGCAGGAAAAATAAACACAAAAATAGTACTGACTTGCGTAAAAATTAAACGGGATTTCCTTTTTATTGAAAACATTGTGTTTCAAGCAGTTTTGCATTTAGCACTTTTTTATGATTGAACTTAATTCAGATGGACACAGTTTCCATCACTCTTCCTACTAGTGGTACATGTAATAGCAAAGATTTAATATTAGAAATATGGATTATTTAAAGTCAGCAAACCTTCCTATACAGCCAATGGAGCAAAATACTTTGAAGTTTTTAAAAAGAAACCCTTCAAAATGTCAAGATTATCAGTTGGCAAGAAAGTTGAGAGAATACACAGAGGGAATAGATTCTTTCATATAAAGTCCCTTGAGGCTTAGGAGGTCAGTTGTTTCTAACAAAAGATTTTGATTTTTTTTTATGAACAGGAGCAATCTGTAGCATAGCGTGGGACAGTGACTCAGAGACAAATGATTCTAGCTCTGGACAAACTGTGTTTTGGATATTCGGTATCATTAGCAAAAGCATACTTCAAGTTTAATACACTCCACATTTACAATAAAATAATAAGAGAAAGAAAGAATAAAACAAATTTTTAAAAGTCATATGTTTTATTTTTAAAAATCTATATTAAGACTGTTTTTACCCAGTGAATGTACTCAAGAAATGGGACAGCCTAAAAGGTGTCATGAAACAAAAGGGAAGGGCTTAGCTGCAGTGCTGAAGTCAGTGGCCAATTTCAATATTTTTACTCTTCTTAACCAATGCCACAGCCACGGCACCAATTACACCCTGACCCTGTCGAGGAGGCTCTCCTGCTCAGCACTCACGGCACAGTCACGGGGGGCAAGAAGTCCCTCAGGGACTGGGCTCCCCCACAGCACCGAAGTGGAAACATGTTTCATGCTTGTAAATCATTTTATTCTTGGGATGTCTGCCTCTGGTTTGACTAAAGCAACTAAAATCCAGTGTCTCCAGAAAAAACAGAAGCAACTAAAGCAGCTAAACTAAAGCAACTAAAATCCACTGTCTCCAGAACAGTACCAGCTCTCTGATTCTTTAACGCTCATGTAAGTTCCCCTCTGGCCAGTTCTCTGGCTGGTGGGGAGGGGCGATCCTGCGTCCAGCACGTTGCTCTGGGCTGCCCCTGTGTGAAACACTGAAAATATATGGCTGATGTTACTTATAAGAGACAAATTAATGCAAATTAAAAGAATATGCTGATAGTATAAAATATCAGAAGAGAGTATATTCAGTCTTTCTTTAGAATGAATCTATTTACCCTTATAACAATGTTAGAGAAACAAAAAGTTTTTGGACAATGATCCTTTTTTCAAAAAAACTTATGACTTCTAGTTTGTTTTCTGACTGGCAAGAGACCGGTGATTATAACCGAGAGCTGCATCTGGTTCACGATGAGGTATGGACCTGCACTTTGTACCTCAGACCCTTTTCTCAACAGAACAGTTTTGTTTTGTTTTGTGTTGTGTTGTGTTGTTTTGTTTTGTGTTTTTATGTTTTGTTTTGTTTTGTGTCAAGGCATACACATGAAGGCACAAAAAACTCTAATACTGGAATGCTAATTCCTTTTTGTTCAAGAAAGGGAATTATTAAAGCACCAACAGATGCTTGGGACCTGCATATTATCCAAACTAATATTATACGCCTCATGCTTCTCAAAACTCCACCGGGGACTACACGCAATACACTCAACAGTTATACCAATGTTTCCTGTCTCGTATATTTAAACTCCTTCCTGTGAAAAAAGCAGATGTAGCTACAAATCAACATCAAATTTAATGAAAAGGCAAAAGACAGAACAAGTTGTTGCCCACACCCTTCATTTTGTGGGTACAAACCCACGCTGTCCCTTGCTGGTGTGATGACCCTGCACAGCAATGCACACAGTGCAAGTAGAAAAACTTGGCACCTACAAAGCTCCCATGTGAATTCCCCCAAATTTTTGAAAGTGCTAGGGATTTTGGAAAGATTTGAGATCCCTTTTTGCCTAAGGACAGTTATTTAACATGGAGGCTTTTATTACTTAACGACCCAAATTTGCTTCTGCATTATTGAAAATACATATTACAGTACAGCAAACAAGTAATGATTTATTAGGGAGTCCGGAGGATTAGCAACATAGATTTGTCACTTTCTGTCATGAATAAAATATATTAATAACAGCTTTGTAAAACTAAGGTAGAGCATAATATACTAAGGCATATAATAAATAAAAATCAGGAACTTTAATAGGCAAGAATCTTTGTTTATCTCTCTCCTTGAAATCAGCTGTATGCCACCTTTATTTTACAGATCTCTGAAGAAGCTTTCCTTAGTGGAGCACTGAACCTATTTAAAGTGGAATGTACCACCTGAATATAGGCTTAAATTTAAATCTGTAACACTAACAACAAACAAACAATTCTCAAAAAGTTAACAGTATTCTGACCATATTTTTTAATAGATTGTGAATATTACGTATACCTGGTCAAAACTCAGGGAAATGCTTGGATGGTAGTTGAATTCTACCACTGAAAGCATGAACTAAACACAAATTAAGTTTGAAGCATCCCTGAAATGGGATGCTGCTCTGCCCTCAGGTTGTGCTTTGTATCTGTAATAAACACAATAAAACTGGGAATTATGATTGTAAGTAAAGTTCCATGTATAGCCTGTGACAATACACCATGAAATATTGCACGGTGGTTTTGGTGCAGCTGTGAATTGCATTCAGGCTTTTGTAACAGGGTGTAAAACGCAAGAACCCAATCTTTCTTCACATGCGCCAACAGTTCCCATCATTTCATTCACATAAAATCTCCTTGCTGCTAGTGGAAAATGGTTGATGAGTAAAGTAGGATATATCCCAGTATAAGGCAACTGTAATAAAACATCTCCCACTTGAACAGCTGGGAATTACTTTGGGAGTAATTCCAGGAACTCTGGAAAAGAAAGAATAAATGAAAATTTAAAATAAAATGAAATTTGTTTAAAGAATAAATACATTTTTATGGCCAAGTCTTTATTGTAAGTTATACTTTCCATTTCTGTAATGTTACTGTAATGCTATACCATACCTTTGCAGAGCATCCCTTTCCACACAAAAAACTTTTATATTTATTTTGCACATCCTTTTAAATATAACTCTATCAGACATTGCCATTTCCACAAAACATCTATAACAAATCTGTTTGTTTGGTGTAAAATAAATACTAGCATTGCTTCACATAGCAATCAACTAAGCAATATTTTACTCCATTACCTGACAAAGGTGTTATATGCCTTGCTGTAAGTAGTGCCTCCTAACCAAGATATCTCTGCTATTTGCACACTTTATCATATCGTTTTGCAGAGGTCCCGTGAAATGAAGAAATATGAAATATTTATTCAATTCCAGGAACAGAAGCACAGGAAACATGTTTTCAGAGGTAGCATCTCTGCTCACAGCTGTTTGGACACTGTTTAGCACCTGCAGCTGCTCTGGAAGTGGAGCTGCGGGCAGTCCCTACCCGGCCGTACCCAGTCTTGGCTCCATCCCTCCCTAAAAACTTAACGTATTGCTTTTCTGCTGTAACTAAGTCCTATGAACAGCCAAGTGCAGAAAGGAGGCAGTTGATGCTCCACTTCTGTAATACAATATTAAAATCCTGTATTTTTTTTTCTTGTGAGTAGGCAATGCATCTCTTCTATGATTTATGACATTTAAACATGCTGACTTGTACAATTTTCCTGTTATGTTCAGTGCGTTGAAAAAGTCTGCTGACTGACATGAAGTTTTTTCTGACAACTCCTCTATGTAAAAGTGTTGTTTGAGGCCGATAATGAGACGACCACGTGGGACCTGATACTCTGCTTCAGCCATTGACCTATCCTGGAAGCCCCTCATCTCTCTTCTGGTTTTCTAATGTAAAACATTTCCTTTTGGAAAATACTTCAGTTACTTTAAAGTTTTGTTCCCTGCTAGATTATACCTGCTCCCACTTTCAGAGTAAGTAATGGGCAGAGTGTGAGTAAGGAATACAGGAGAAGTACATACCACCTTATAGCTTCTTGCTCTCATCACCATTTCTAGTCTACAGATAATTAATAAAAAAAAGCAAAAAGTCTGAATGAAAATACAGTCATCAGCTTCACTGGAGTCACTGAAAGAGCCCCACAACTTCATTCAAATGTCTTCCCTTGCATAACTCCTCTCTGGCTGAAATAACTGCATTGTTCCTGTGGGGGTTAAACATAATATTTATTTTACAGCATGGCTTCATCACCATCCAGATTGCTTCTATGCTACACAGCCCCACAGCCCCACCCACTCCTGTATATTTTAAGTAACTTCACAGAATCCTTTTTAACTTGCAGACTAGAGTGTCTCACAATCAATGGGACTTCAACACATAATTGTTTTACAAAAGCACCCTTATTTCACAGGGAGGGCTCGAGTCATTATTGACTGTATATAGGAATTCAGACTAAGTTTACAAAGACTTTCTTCTTTTTTTTTTTCCTGATCTGTTACACCGTGATTCCTTTCATCTTCCATTTTTCTCCTGCCCCTTTGCAATTTTATATTAGTTTTGATCCATTTGTATGTCTGCATTCTCTCTTTCCAACTTTCTTTTCTCTTTATTAACTTACTTCTGCTCATTTTTCCCCCCTTTTCTTTTTTGTTTATTCATTTCTCTCTTCTGTATTTGCCGTAATCCCCTTTCCTCCCTTTCAAGCTAACAAACATAGACTGTATTTATAGATTGGATCTTTTTTAAGAATAACATACCAAAGTCAGCCTACAAATATTACTTATGCCTGATGTCAGTTATTCACTGCTTGTCACTTCCAATGCACGCGTCCCCAGAGAGCCTCCACTGACACTCTGGCCCAAAGTATAAAACCTCTACCACTACATTTCAAAAAATAACAAATCTTTTCATGTATGAGCTGTCAAAAGAAGCTCTCGGATTAGCCAGCAGAGAAAGGGACGCAGACACTACCCACACGCACTATATAAGTATGAGCCATGGGACTACTAGCAGCAGGAGCTGATAACTCTGGGGTGTGGCGAGCCCCTTCTGAGCAGCTCCAGTGCAGTAACATGGGTTGATATACCTGTATTTTTCTTTCTAATCTGCCCTTGCCAGGGCATTTGGAACAGTCTGGAAAGCAGGGCTTGTGGGGAAGCAGGGCTTGGAACGCAGCTGCAGCTCTGGCGGAGGGGCACCGCGGGTGAGTACCAGGGTGGCATTGCATGTTTGGTGTTAGACAGTGAATCAGGCCACGTTGTGCTGCCCGCTGAGCTGTTCCCAGCCAAGAAGCCAAGTAAGAAAGAAAAAGCAAGCTGTGGAAGGTGGGGTAGTTTCATACTCTGCATCACTGCTTTAAATAACTTCTCTGTGATAGCCTCACCACGGAGGGACGTTACTGTGACTCCCCCTGCACCCTGGTAGGATCCCACACCGGCCGGGCGCACAGAGAGGAGTGCTGCTGTCAGCTCTAAGCCAAAGGGGAAGCAAAACCTCTCATGCAACTTAAAACCATCAGCCTCCTGCCCTCCTCTTCATGTAGACTGGAAAAAAAAAAATTGGGAAAGACCTGGCTCAGGGCAGCAATTCTCTCAGCTGAAGTTCTTGAGAAAGTGGTACCTGTTCCTTCCAACAGAGTGCTTTAACTAAAAGGAGGCAAAAATGCACATAGCTCTGAAGACAATGCAAGGTTTCATGTGTCTGATCTTATACCTCGGCCTTTGAATATGTTTTCACTTGTCATGGTAGTGTGCTATTCGGATTGCAAGTGCTTCTGTTCTCATATTCAGAATATTGTACAAATACAATAGACACCGTGAAATAAACATTGTGATTTATCTTTATTTTGATATATCGTAGCTGTTTAAATAACAAATTATTCATTTCTACATATAACTCACTTGACACTCATCTTTTAATATTCCTTCCTTTTACTTAACCATTCCTGAGATCCTTCTAAAGCTGACCCTCTTTTCTGACAAAAAATAAGTAAATACATTTTTAGAAAGGGCTATAGCAAGGTTTCTTTCATACAAGCTAACACTGCCGCCCGGATTAATATTTTACCAATCCAAAACATTTTTAGTTCTCAAGAACTAGTTGCGTTGCTATGTCCTTTTCCCCATGAGCTAATTCGGCACCTCACACAATACCTGAAATAAAAATAGATCTGATTTAATAATGATAAGACCCTCAAATCAGAGCTCACATCTTCTGGTTTTATTCACACTCTGACATCCATGTTGTAACTCAGCTGCCTTGAACAGTACTCAGTCACTGTTGGCAATATTGACCCATCTCTGCTGATCTTGAATTTCGTAGCTCCTGGCAATCAAAGGGAGAAAGCCATGCAACAGGCAATAAATGTTCCCCGTAGTGACTCTCCCCTAGCGTTTCCTGGCTGTTGCAGGAAATGCTAGATCTTCTCATCTCCCCTTCTGATCCAGCCTTCCCCCAGAGCATCACTCCCCATGCTGGCTTGATTAGCTGAAGAGAAGAAACGCCTGCCCTGGTGCTCGAGAGCTGTGTAACAGCCAGGGAGCTGCAGGGTGACGCGAACACATAAGTAGGGTAGGGGCTTTTTCCATGGATAAATTTTGCTTCGCAGTTTAGTGTCATCGCATTTTCTATCTGTTATTGATTCTGTTATTATGTGCCATTCCCTAATGCGGTCATGAGTGTGTTCCTACATTCCTCTGGTACAGTAACGAGAAATGTGATGCTCTGTGGTTTTAGTCCCAGTAATGAGAACAAGGCAGTTCTCCTCACACACAAAATTTGTAATTATACGAGACTATATTGTATTACTGGCAACTAATTAGAACCCTCTGTTGAAATGACATTACTTCATTACATATCGTTAACATAACATGTCAAAATTAGCATGATGGATGTTTTTATATGAGAAATGTGCCTACTTTTGTAAGTGAAATCAACAAAATTACAGCACTTCAAATACCAGAATTTTAAGATATTTTATATTATTGTTAAACAGATTTAGACACTGGTTTTGCCACACAAAAATGATAAAAAGGGAATTCTTCCTTCTAAAAATGCCAGTGACTACAGATTCTGTCCTTTGCATGTATTATGCAGATTAAATAAAATTAAAAAAAACAAACTAAAATGCCCAAAGCGGGCCCTCAAATTACAGTATTAAGCTCATATTTCACTCTATATTCTTAGAGCACTGGGCACACATTAACTAATTTACCCTTCTCTGTGAAGTAAGTAATATTATTATCATATTACATGAAGTTAAAGTGAAGCAAGGAACTGAAGCAAATTAATGTAAAACGCTGGTGCTGGGTTGAGGACACGGAGCTCCCTACTTCAGAGCAGGCTGAGTATCAGGGTATCACATACACTTCTCACTCATGGCTTTAACTGAGGATGAGGACGGTAAACTACCTGCTGTTAGTAGAAAGGTTTTTTGCAATGATAGGTACACACATAGAAAGTAAGTAAGATGTTCAGAGATGTAACTAAAAGTTTCTTACTATCTATAACAGGTTTAGGATTAAAAAAGTGTATAATCACTTACTATAAGGTTGCGTGATTCTTGTTTACTGGAGTAATCAATCACTCTTGGAGTGCATTTACATGCTAGGTGCAGCTGTTTGTAAGTTGGATAATAAGCATGTTTTTCATCAGGGGGCTGCAGGAGACATTAGTGAATTCAAGCCACAGTTCTCAAGGTACCTGTTCCTTGACAATATTCTGATGTTGGTAACACATAAAAGCCATGTGAGGGTAACATTCCCCTGGCAGCATACTAAATATGCCGCAAGATATAATTTGCAAATATGTATGGAGAATCACTCTTGACAGTTCTGTTTACAAAGGCAGCCAGCTATTTGCTGAGAACAGATATGACATGCTATTCGTCTTGCTGCTACTGAGCCAAAGGGATTGCAACTGTGATAACAAACTGTTAGATTTGATTGTTGGAATGCTTATGCAATGTCAGTAATAAAGGGTGTTTAAAAGCATATCTCATTTGTTCTTGGGCAATCGTATGGTATTTCTTATAATAATTTTCCTGGGGCACTTAAAAGGATAAGCCTAATTAAAGAACTGATATCTGTCTGGCTCAGCTTTAATGGGTCTATGTTCTCTAAGTAGGTGTATGTAGGGAAAAGGAGAAGACGTCTTTATTTCTCTGCTTGCATGGGTTGAAGCAGCACATCAAATGGTGTAGTCGTGGCCTCACACCTTTCAGTTCCTCCGTTTTGGCTGGGGTTACCTCCCCACACCTTGTGAAACTGGAAAGTAAACACAACTGTAACAACCTTGTAAGTGAAGCCCAAGGTCATAGTAGAGAAAAACAGGAACAAAACTAATGCCTTGTGCTGGATCCTAAATAGAGCCAAATTCAAGTTGACAGGGAGAATGCAGTGACTGAGGGAAGACAACAGCGAGTCCTCGTATGTAGTGCTGAGACCTTCAGGGAGCTGAGAAAGGAGTTTCTGCCTTGTTTCTCGTGACATTTGAGCACCAGAAGAACGTGTCAACGTGACTCTCACACCTCTCCTTTATCATCAGCCCTCTGCTTCAAACAATACTGAGAAAACACTTTTCCCAGCACTCCTAAATACCTGCACCATTTACAGCCCCCACTAACACATCGCTCACACTTTTTTCTACAAAACTTATTATTAAAGTAAGAAAAAGAATAATAATACTGCCCAGTGCACAAATACAGGACCAGAGTGTCCTGACCACATTGTTTGTGCAAGCAGCTGGATGTCCATGGGGGCTGGGAATGGAGAACTCAGCCTTTTTTTGTGAAATACAAAACCAGTGAGCTTTCTTGAACGCGCACATGCAGCTGAGTGATGCGCAGGCATGGGCTGACCCAGCTGTGATGGCTAAAGTGGTGTTTTTCTCCAGTCGCCGCGCCCCCACCTTGGCAGGAGAGGTGATGGCTGGATGGGCTAGGCGGGCAGACCAGCCTGACCATCAGAAATCACGCACGTGCCTCGCTCATGGATTTAGCCAAGGAGGAGTACACTGAAATACTTCATGGTGGTGCTGCAGGTTACAGCTTGGCTGGTTAATGCAGGCTGTTGCTGGCCTCAGTTCACACCTCCCAGTCACCAGGCTGGAGGGACTTGAGAGTAAATCCATCCTGCAGATGCAGGAGCAGGGAGGGAAGCTACACCATTCAGTACTTGAGTTTCCATGGCTAATCCAGCCTGAGTGCCACGGTAATTCAGGTAGCAGTCTGCATTTTGAAATGTATTTTGATCATTATACATAAGTTTACACAAGCAGAACAGATCCAAAACTCAAACATCCCACAGCCAGGCCTCTAGAGCTAAACAGAGGGAAAGGAGCTGCTTTGTTTTCAGTTGCTCTTACGTGCAGCTACAGGTGACTTTGTGAATAGCATATGCAATGCCAAAACACAACCGAAATTCTTTTTGAATGCAAGCAGGCTTTGGGTTTAGGAGCAGCTGCGAGATGGAGACTCACTGCTAATGGCAGTTTCAAGTAGCGTGAACAATAACACCACATTGTTTAAGGTGGACAGAGCTTGTCTTCACCAGCATGTTGTTCTGCATTAGACCAGGACCTTGAGAACCTGTGTTAATTAACACAATTTTAAGTAGTGTCAGCTGCTTCTGAGTAAACCTACTAATTAGAGCAACAAGTGCTTCATTCTCCATGTTGTAAGAATATGGATTTAGGAATACAGTTATGATCAATAGCTGGGTTTTTAATTTTTTGTATCTCTAAACCTTTTGACAGTTGTGAAATAATTTAATGGAATGACAAGATTAATACATTTTATACTGCATTTATAGGAGAGTGTAGAGAAGAAGCAAGCCTGAAACAGGGTAATTTTATGTTTATCTCCAGAGGTTCTCAGCAGTTCCAGACAACACATTTTCTTAAGCACATTTTTACTCCTATTGAGTAGTCTTACTGAATTAGAGGAGCTTAATCAGGTATCTGCATGTTTATAGAATTAGTTTCTTGCCTTAGATATTATTTATAAATCAAGGGTTAGGACATCTCAATACGCAAAGATTTGTGTACAAGGATAATAATTCAAGGTGCCCTTAAACATCGTCTTGGGGCCAGGGTGCTGGTTTCATGAAGGAGATTAGGAACATGATGAAGGCCATGAGCATTCGTGATCCACTCAGGTCTGCAGCTTGCCTTGCAGCTGGGGGATCTCTAGCCACTGCTTCAACGGGTTGGTCGTCTGCCTGAGGCAGAGGCTAGGCTGTCACCGGTCTTGATGGTGAAAATGAAGATCATATTTTAGCAGCTATATTCAAAGTAAAAGCTGAGACATTAATTGTATTATTCCATACTTCTTTACAGAGGCAGCAGCCACACAGTGTGGCATAATTTAATAAAGCTATCCATCACATGACACCTGGGTGTGAAAAACTTACCAGCTAGTAGTGAAAGAAACAACTCCATAGCTCTTGTTTCATCAGTAAGGGCACATTAGAAGCGCTATACAGATGCCTAAGCTTTAACAAATGTTTGTATATTGACCTGGAATTAAAATATTGATAAGCCTCTGTTTTGACAGGAACAGGGAATCTTCTGGCCAGAACAGGACATGTAAAAGGAGATGAGCTGCATTTGCCTATTCCTCCCCCTATTACAGACATACCCAGCCTAAAGAATGAAGGGCAAAATGCACCTCCTGTAAAAGGCGAGGTGGGGTGCCTGTGTATTGAACACGTGGCAAGCGAGCACCCCGCTTCGTGGCAGGGGCTCCCTTCAGCAGAGGCCACAGGGCTGATGTCTGGCTTCGGTCCCCGGTGAATAACACAGTGAGCAGGTCTTGGCAGTACCTAGAATATATGATGTAGCTTATGCCTCTAGCACATTGGCTTTACTTAAGGCTGCCTGATGGCTTAGGCAGGCTTCTCCACATTTATTACATTATTTTATATTTTCAGACGTTTTTCCCCAACACTCAGGAGGATATCAATTCCACTTCCTTTTTTAAATGTTAAGATAAAACCAAAAATTTATTCCTCCCCCCCCAAAAAAGCTACCAGAGTTGAGGTTCAAGCCACACACTTTTATTTCCCATTTTCTAATGCAGCCATGCTAACACACACGGGAAGCAGAAGGTCCACATTAGCGACATGAACGAGCCCAGGCGCTGCAGGTTCCCCTCCTTCCTCACACACCTACGCCTTGCAACAGGCACCTTCCAGGCCTCACAGATAATTTCTAGGCAATAGCTAGAGGAACTGATAAAACACCTGTTTCTTGAGAGCCTATGGCACGCCAAAGCTACTCGGTCGAGTACTAAACCCATGGGACTAGCTTAGCACCAAAAACCTTGTGCCAGCCTGCCCCTTGCAGGCTGGGGAGCAGAGCTCTGAGTAACCAGCAAGGAGCCCCAAGGTGGGATCTTTTAACTGCTGGGGGCCAGGGGAGAGGCTTAATGAACGAGGGGAAAGAGCTTTAAGGGAGGCTGCTTGCCTAAGGAGATGGTTGATCTTCACAAGCCTAGGGTGGTCTAGTTTTGTTACTGCCTTTTTAACAGGTCATTTGTAGATAGATGGTCCTGTAGGTTGAGTTATATTGCTGACTGCACCTCTCTACAGGTGACTGAAGCATGCCCTTTAGAGAAGGCCCCGTACAAGAGCACTTGTGAGTCTGCCAGTCTCTAAGTGAGACGAAAAAGAGGGGAAATTCTCCCCTGCCTACTATTTTAACTGGTGTGACAGGACTGCGTGTGTTGACTTGAGTACCTGAACTGAAGGAGTGAAATCAGGAAGGTTGGAAGAGGTTTATAGGATGAGCAATGGAGTATTGTGGCAGAAAAAAAATGTGCTTTCAGAAGGTACCTCAGTGATCAGCGAGCAACTGGATGTGTAGATCAACAGGCAACTGAGTGGCAACATTTGAAAGAAAAATCTGCGAACCACCACAGACAAGGAGATAAAGGTGTATCTGAAATTCTTTTTTTACTAGTTCTCTGTGACTGCCAAGTGCAGAATGCTAAGAAACCAGTCTTTGCGATCCCATCTACCCTCTGCAATTAAAAAACCCAACTTAATTTAGCAGGAGTCACCAGTCAGCTCCTGAGGCATAAACAGGCAGCTGGAGCCCTGCGTGTAGGCTGACTTCAATGCTGGATGCCGAGCAGCGTTTGGCACAGGTGGAGGGGGTTTTCATCACAGACCCAAATTAACTGCGGTGGAGTTATCCCGCGCCTGCCAGGGCCGGAGGACCAATCTCCGGGTGGCAGAAGCGCCCAACTTGTCACCCCG
>VWZZ01006971.1:86897-121455 GCA_013399095.1 Psophia crepitans
GGCGGGTCCCTTGGTGACAGAAGCAGCCCCCGAGGGGTAGGTGCGCCGCGCAGGAGCGGGGCCGAGCCGGCTTCGTGCCCTGCCTGTGGGGGCGGCCGTTCCAGCCCCCAGCCTGCGAGCGGGTCCGGGGCGAGGCGGGCGAAGCGGTTTGGCTCCTCTGAAATTCCTCGCTAATGTCAGGGGAAAACATATGGCCCAGGAGAAAGCCGCTGGAAGTAATAGCTGTTGAACTGCTCCGAGTTATTTGCCCGAGTCGGTGCGAAGTGTGAACTTCCTCCCCGGGATGCCCTTTCGGGGGGATGCGGGGCTGAGCACATGGCCGCCTCCCCGGCCGCCTGCCCTGCTCGGGGTCTGCCCCGCATCTGTCACAGCACCGCCTGAAACCGGGCCTGCCGGCGCCTCGTCTCATTTCAAAGTGCTAATCTGACCTAAAGAAAACTTTAGCTGCAGAAGGGAGGAGGTTTATCCGTGAGGGGATTTGCTTGGACGTCTATTCCCCCCCTTCCCTTACTCACACAAGGGAGAAGAAGGGAAAGCAATGGAACTATTTGTGTCCTAGGGTCCACTGTATATGGCAGCTCACATGGCAGAGAAGATGATTGCAACTTTCAAAGACCTGGCACTGGCAAATTACCATCTCCAGTGAATCATAGTATTAACTTTTTTAAACTTGAATTTTACGGTCATTTGCTTGTATTTAAAGTTTGCAGTTACTGCATTCAGATATTTAAGAATGAAACATCTCCTTTGTGTTTAGAACGGCAATGCTATTGTGTTTTGTAAGCAACAAGACAACTTTTATCTTTAATATAGACCTTTTTATCACTTAGCTGTAAATACTTGGTCTGTTTGTAAATCTGCCACTGATTTGTTGGGTGGCTTTGCAAATGTCGCTTCAGTTCAACTTGGGTTTTTTTCTGTAAAATGCCTATATTGATTTAATACAATACCGGGTCAGGTTTGGCATTTATAATTCATTTTACATTCGTACTTGTGTGCCGTCAGGGCTGTGCTTTACAAAGCAACTTGTCCTTGGTTCTGCCCGTAAAGCCTCCTGGTTGATCTTGGTGCGTGGTGTACAGGGGGTGCACAGCTTGGTTTGTGTCTAATGTTAAGTGTCCTACTTAAAAATGTTGAGAGCTCTAAAAGGGTCAGTGTAATCCATACCACACATGCGCTCAACTGACCTAGAATTAATAAGATAAAACACTTTTAAGCACTTCTGGAGTAAAAGGTGGCGCATTATTTCCTCGTGCACGACTAACAATGAACTGCTTTTTTCAAAGTGTCCAGTGCTCCTCAGTTCGGAGAGTGGCTGAACACCCCACTTCTGCAGGGGCTGGGCTCAAGCTAGTCAGACTGGTCATGAGAGCAGGAGGCACCAGCAGTGGGAATGTCCTCCCTGGTGGTGACGGTGGCCAAGGGAGGTGGGTGCAGATACCACCGTCAGTCCTTCAGAGATGGTGGGCAGCCCTTGCTGTGATGGGGGGCTGTTGGAGCTGACAGAGCTGTATGCCCTGCCAGGACCCCTGGTTTACATAACTTAACACGTCGGTTGATATTTCATGCTGTGGCACTGAGTTTCCTGTCTGTGGGCAGGAGGTAGCAGGCAGGTGCCTGTGTGCCGCAGTGTAGGTGCAGGTATACCAGGAATGTGGTGGTTAGCATGATTTACTGCCTCGATGGAACTTGCAGCTTAGGCCAGCAACTTCACTCTGTTGCACAGAAGGCCTAGACTGCCCTGATGCCAGTGCATCCGTGTTAAGAAAATTGTATCGCGAGCTGAAGTTAAGAGGGAAATGGTGTTTTCCAGATCCATGTGGGGATTATTTGCTGTCTCTTTGCCAAGAGCAGTTCTTTCCATGTCCTCCTGTAGCGCTTGGCCATCAGCGCCCTCCTTTGCTGCTCCTTGTAGGCTCGTGGCGCACATCTGGAGACCTCAGATCTCAAATTGTCGCTGGAGGCACTTGATATGGGTGCAGTCTTCCAGTAGCTGGGAAATGGTTTTCTGTTAAGTGTTCACATTATGCTCCAAAATCTGGAGGGCTAATGCTGATTTAGTGAGGCAAAACTGAGTCAAATTATAGAACATAGCTTTGCAAACGTGTTCTGGTTGCTCAGAGCTACAGAGTGCATTTGTGATACCGTGCTAGTGTATAAAAGGAAGATATTTCTCAAATGTGCTTTTGTAAGTATGTTTCCCAGTGGTCTCATAGTTAGATTGAAAATCAGTACACTGAAATACCATGGGGTAGATTTTGACCATTAATTGTAGAGGAATGCAAGTAAATGAAGGCTCATGTTAACAGCCTGCCCAGAACTAGAGGGCGTATCTTTGAACTCCAGGTAAGGAATGTTTCTGGTCTCTCCGTGGCTGACACCGGGTCTTGCTTTCCACTGCTACATTATGGCTACGTTCCACAAGACCTTAAGCACATGTCTTGATTAACCACAAGTTAATTATTTTAAATTAAACTGAAGGGTAAGTATATGTCAGTTATGAAGTGCTTTTATTTCAAGGAAATACGATTTTAGCAGGGCAAGTTCTGAGAAGTTAAAGGAACTAGTTTGTGAAGTCCACATGGCTGAAGACTTGTAGGAATTAGAGACTGAAAAAAGAAAAAGCTTGGACTGTCTTAAATGGAAGGTACAACAGCTGCTTGGAAACTGCATTTTAAGGAGGAGGAAAAGCTTGCCAAGTGGGGCTGCGGACCTCGCTCCGAGAATAAGATACTGCAAGTTACTGGAAAACCTGTAAGAAGTGAAGCAAAGGAGGGGATTGATCATCGGAGAGCAGAAACTGCAGGGATAGCATGTGAATTGCCAAAAGCTAGGGCATGAAGAAATTTAAGATGGAAGGGTGGAATATGAAGAAGAGAACTTGACTATGATGTTGTGAGGACCAGACTATAGTTTAAAAAGATGTCTAATGCCTCCAAAATCAGCAGTTACAACCAGTTTTAGATAGAGCTGAGAATTTGAAGATGGGAGAAAGATAAGGCGCTAAACAGAAATCACCAGGATAAATGTCTTCTGTCTGTTTCCAGATTTAACACAGTCAAACTAAGGAAGAAAAGGGCCTTTGCTTTAGGGGCTGAGAGAGTTGGCGCAGGATGCTGAAGCCAGGTTAAAAAGGTTTGATTGTTATCTGTGAAACTGAATGTAGCAATTATGGTAGCGGTATAGCAAAAGTAGTATGGTTGTATTTATTTTAAAAGGAGAAGAGAATGAAATCTTCACGTTTTACTTGGGTCTTAATAGTATTTAAGGATTTAGAACAAATTTGGAATGGAAGAAGTAATTAAGTACACAAAGATAAGTGGAAAACAGGATAAAATGCATTGTGGATTTGCCACAATTAGGTCACGGAAGACTAAAGTCATATTGTTACTGGTTAAGTACTTGAGTATTCTAGACAAAAGGAGCAGAGGACCTCAGTTTTATGTGTGTACACCATGGCGCAGCACCAAAAATGACTAGATTAGAAGTGTGGGACTTGGCTAAAGGATGGTGAGGTGGCTTAGAAGAGCAACCTGAAGGAGAAATTGTGACTCTGTCAGCATGAATAAAGGAATTATTGTTCTGGATCAAGGTTGGTCTTTTTACTTCACCGCACTGGCTGAGATAACTATATGCAAAAAATGATTGCTGATGAGGCAAAGTTAGGAACACAGCACCAAGTGGGGCTGGATTATTGCACAGGAAGAACTGAATGTCTGTGATGACTAAAGCAATAGGAGTGAGAGGAAGTTAAATAGCTCTAAAAGCAAAGTTATCTACTGAGTGATTATTAACCGCACATCTGCTATCAGTTGGCAGGTCATACCTTAAAACAGGCCTGGAGGAAAAGGTCTGAATGCCATAGTCAAACAGGGATAACTCTGATGGTGAGCATGAAATGAAAGCAAATGTGATCCTCAGTGAGAGCTCTTCAGCACGGGGAGGCAAGTTACTATGCAAGGTGTTAGGGAGACTTTGTGTCAAATACTGTATGTCGTTCTGGTCACTTGTGTACAGAAAACATTAAATTCTAGTGGACCATGTACAGGGACATCCAGGCTACAAGGATGATGGGGTGTGAGCAGTCTGGAGTCAGATGGAGACCAAAATTTAAGCTGCAATGGCTCTTGTAGCAGAGGGGGAGATAGCAGCTGCTTGTAAAGTCCCTCAGGCAAATTCTTGGAGAAGAGAAAGGGTTGTAAACTGAAGGCTCGTCTGTAATTTTGGATTCAAAACTTGACATGCAGGAGGATAATTTGATGACTTGTTGAATGAATGTTAGAATACTGTACATAGGAAATGAAAATGAGTTTCCTGTCAGATTCTAGATGCCCTCCTGGCTGTACTTCTCTTCAAGTCCTGGTTTGTGTTTAAGTTTCCATGTGACTATTAAGGAAATGGGGCTGTTTGGGTAACTCAAGCTACCATAACTTTTTTGTGCTTTGATCTTCACTGCTAATCAACAGAAATAGAAAGCACTTCTGTGAAGGAGGTGTGATAAGCAGAAATACTTATTTTTGGGGAGTACATGTTGTCCAGTCACTTGATGGTGAATGGAATTTATAACAAGTAAAACTCCCATCTATGGCATTAGTAGCTGCTGCTTTTTCTTCTATTTTAGTGTATAATGGAGTGGAATCAAGTATAACTCATAAAATATTAAAGATAACCACAAATTAATCTGTGTGGCACAGAAAATGCACAAATGGACGTGCAGGCTGGGGGTCAGGATAGCTGACTTGAACCCATAAATAAATAAAAGGATTATGCTTTCTTGTTGAGTGTGTGTCCATATGCATCCGCTACCTGATTTCATGCTCTCTGGTCTTAGGAGTGCTCAGTGGCAGTGGCTGCACCTTCTTATTTGAGGACCATGCTCCTGGGAACAGGAATAGGGAGGGTTCACCTGGGAAGGGACTAAGGCAGACCCTGGTACAGGAGGTGAAGTGCAGGACTGCTGAAGACCCAGGGTGGGGGCTCCCAGCCAGGAGAACGTGTACATAGAATCATAGAATCCCTAAAATTAGAAAGGACCTCCGAGATCATCAAGTCCAACCGTCAACCTAACACCACCATGCCTACTAGATCGTGTCTATAGCTTTTTGTTTCGGAGGTCTAGTACCTGACCTGGGCGCTGGCGCTGAGCTATACGAAGGCCAAGGCAACTTAACTGCTGGGAACAGGTTGACGTACGAGATACTCCAGTTTGGACACTTTCTCTAGTGACTCTGAAGACTTGTCTGGTGCACACTGAGGAGGCACGTGCGTCGTAGAAAGCATAATGGTGGTGTATGTGGTTTGAAGGCTCCACCACATTGACTTAATTTGATCTTTGTTATAGCATCAGGGTCTGTCCATTTGTAAGTTGGGCTTCGTGTGCACAGTAAAACTTCTGGAAGTTTCAAAATAACTTTTCAAAAAAGAAGAATGTATGTCATCTGTGTGGATGTATCTTAAGAAGAATCATTAAAAAGTAAGATGATTTGAGTGTGTTTTGTACATCAAAGCAAGATCGGTATCTTGATATTGCTTTATGCCTGTTTGTTTTGAATTTATAAGGCAGGTGTCTAACTCCCTTAGAAATAATCCAGTTGCAAACTCCTTTCCAGTATAGTTTATTAAAAATCTAAACTATTAAATTTTAGGTATTTATTTTAAATACGTGTGTGTGTTTTCTTTAAAGAGGAGCTCTGTAATGAGCTCGATGTGTCAGCATCCCCCATAGGAAATAAACGTGAAGAGATTGTGTTGAGCCATCAAAAGAATAATTTAACAATCCCAGGGAAAATTGAATTTATTGCCTTGGTGGCTTTTAGCATGTATTATTAGGCTATTCACTTCTGGTGATTTTTTTTTTCCATTTGCTCCTACTGCTCTTTCATGAGAGTGTTTGGTGTATTATTAAAAAAAGATGAGATTAGGGCTGTGCTTTACATTTGTATAGCATCTTGCACTTGGAAGCCTTCAAGTTCCAAATATTAATGGGTGACGTGGAAAAGTTATTTTGGATTTACAAAGGAGAGATTCAAACTAAATTCAAGCAGTCTGTAGCAAATCAGTGAGCAGATCACTTGTCTCCTAATGCTTTAGTGTGTTCTTTAAAAACAAAATCACTCAAATTATTTCCTGTTACAATTTGAGGTAAAAAAAAAGTCTGCATTAAGAAATGGAAGGAAATGTTTTAAGACTTTATTGGACAGGGAAGGTGACAGCAGCATCCAGTATTGTCTGCGGCTCAAGCAAGTGGAAAGGACTATCCTTCTGGTTAATAGGTAAAGGAACTGTATGCTCATGGTGAGCATGGTCAGACTGGGAAGCAGAGAAATGGATTGGAGCAAGTGGTGTAAGAGATGGAGGTGAAACCTGGAGCGTGCACACATGAAAGAATACAAGAGAGAAAACGTGATTGACAAAAGAATTATGGAAAGACCGAATGAACAAACTGGTGAACAAGGAAAATGAAGGAGAAATGCTTATATATTACACGTTAACTCTGTAAACACATGGACTCGTGTCCAAATTCAGTTGGAAAGCTTATGTTTAATTCATTGCTGTGGTGTAACTGTGGGATATCTATTAACTGTTTGGGGTCACACTGTTCAGAAAAGCACGTTTTGAAGAGGGGTTACAGCAGGGAAGGGACAAAGCAGAATGTTGGGAGAAGCTTCTAGGTGTGAGTGTTCTTCTCTTGTGAAACAAGCATTGGTAGTGGTGTCTTCCTCTTTGTCCAGTACCTCTGTGCAGTGTTAGACGAGTCTATTTTAAATAACTACCCAAATTCATGAGTCGGCCCAGACCTTTGGATTTGTAATGACCTTTGTATGTTGTCTTTCTCTGTTTGACAAGTTAATCTGCGCATGCTACCATTTGGGAGGTCAGGGGGCCACTAGAAATTAAACTGTTTGTGTGTGCGCATGCATATATATATATATATATAAAAAACTTCAACTAGGATGGAGAATCACTTAAGTAGTGGTTGGGTAAAGCACTTTTGAGGTTATGATAATATACATTTTATTTGTACTTTATTTTATATATATATAAAGGAATGTTGCTGCAATCTATTTGTCAGAATGTTCTTTCTCATCCTGTCCACCCCCGATGGTTTTAAGCCTGTTCTTTTAACTAAGAGATTAAAAAACATCTTGTCACTTCCCGTGCATGCTCATACTTCAAGACTATGTTTAGGAAAAGCGAATTTAATACTAACATTTGTAAATTAGTCATGTAAGAACAAGTAGTTAAGATGTGATAGACTTCACTTGCATGTTGTATTTAATTGCAAGATTCTTATTATCTATGTTGTTTTGCCTTTCTGGGCTGAAGTGTATTGCTGCTGAGTTTTCCTAGTGTGCTAATTTTGGATATTGAATGATAATTGCAGTGAGTGATATACTGAATGAATTTAAATGCTAGGCGGTGGAATGGGACTTCATGAATTGCTTTTGCTCCATTCGGATACATGTTATTTTCTCATTGAGGATCGCTTGTGGCTGTTGGACTTCCATCTGCATAATAAAACTTAACACAACAGGTAGGGGCTTACTGATAAATCAGTTAATTCTGTTAATTAATATCTGCTAATCAGAAGGGTTTCAGATGTTTTAATTTATTTTTTCCTTTTTTGATTGTTACTGTGTTGTCCCCATCTTGCAATGCTTGCTGTGCGCGTTCAGGGGGTTACTCCTGTTGTAGTATGGGGTCCTATTTCAGTAAGTGGAATGTTGCATATTAGGTTACACTTGAGCCAGAACTTCTGAAGTTTATCTCCCAAATTTTTCTGTATTTAAAGCCAGGCATATCAGGTCTTCACCCCCCGTTTGATAGACTCAGGGACAAGAGAAACTGACTTTAATGAAGTGAAGCATATAGAAATGCACAGTGTAAGCACCTGAATTTGGAAAGAAAAGTTAGTTTCCTCTGATCTTTGCTATAATGGTTCGAGGTATTTATTTGTAACTACAATAAACAAAATCTGTATATTTAGGAAAAAATCATGGCTTGATTTTTTTTTTTTTCCTGTTTACCTTTTTATTATAACAAGTTTGTGCAATCACAAAGTTACTATTTTAGGAATGAGATATTGGGGTTTTTTTCCTGTTTGAATGATGATCAGTGTCGTTTCTCTCTTCCTTCCCTCTCCATCCCCCTTAAAACAAAACAAAACCTTCAGTCCTTAAACAAAAGTGTCTTTGTTTTTACATTTGTTTTATGAAATCACTTAAATCCTTTGGGAAAAGCTTTCCTCTCACAGGAAGAGGGGGGGAAAAAAAACCCCTCTGAAAGCCAAAAACAGCAAGCCTACTACCAGGCATCACACTGTTTTGCTATCTGAATAGTAGCAGATTGCATAAAAGAAGCAATTTCTCGTCTTAAGGAATGAAAAAGTGCAATTGCAGAAATGCACAGAAATAGACTTGGTTTTCACTCAGCAAATGTAAAATTAGTAGCGTTCAGGACAAAAATTTGCTGCGTACCGTTCTTGAAGCTTCTTTAGGCTGTCACTGTTGGGAGTGGAACTTTAAATGGGATATCTCTAAGCTCTGAAATGGGAAAATCAACTGCTCCCTTCTGGCCTCTCTGTTTTTTGTTACAATAGGCAGATGCATGAATTACCCTTTCCTTATCTAGAGACCTGGCAACTGACAGCAAACATGAGCTAAGTGAGAGAATGAACCATAAAGACCAAGAATTGCTTGAAATATCACCCTGCTAATTTGTCTGCATGGACTTTATCCAGAAAATATACTGAAGAAGAGGAGTGCTGATGAGATAGAACAAAACCATTGCAGCATGCTTTCTCCCAAATGTAATAAAAATGCAAAACTGAGTCAGTGGCCTACTATTTGCAATTACCTGTATTATTATGTGGGCTGGAGAGATTAAGGATGAAGGAAAATTGTCCAAGTAAATGCTGAGTGTGAATGAAAAAATAAGGCAGCATCTCTTAATGTCAAGAGGTAAGGGCTTATTTTCTGTAGAGTAGGAGATCAGACACTGGCCTGAAACAGCTATATAGGACCATCCTAGAGGACACCTTTGTAAGCATTATATGGAGAATGTGGAGTATGGTGGCTTTCCTGGGATGCAGTGACACCTCACGTAGCATCTCCTCATGTCTCAGGCTGCTCTTGGACTTTGCTTGATGTTCCCTCTGTGCCGCTGTCCCCCTTCTATCTTTGAAGTCTGTGCCACGTGAGCATTTACAGCATGTGCTGGGCTTTGGTGTAACCTGTGCAATTGCTGTAACTTTGGTACGGTGCACTCATGACTTACAAGAAGTGGCTGAGGTCGCTTGGTTTGTTCAGCTTGGATAAGAGAAGGCTGGAGAGTGACCTCATTGTAGTCTACAACTTCCTCAAGGGGGGGCAGCAGAGGGGAGAAGATGATGATCTCTCTCTGGTGACCAGCCATAGGACACAAGGAAATGGGATGTAGCTGTGTCAGGGGAAGTTCAGTTTGGACATTAAGAAAAGGCCATTCGCTGCGAGGGTGGTTGGTCACTGGAACAGGCTGCCCAGGGAAGTGGTAACGGCACCAAGCCTGTCAGCATTCAAGGAGCATCTGGGCAATGCTTTTAGTCATGGTTTAGTTTTGGGTAGTCCTGCACAGAGGGAATTGGACTGGATGATCCTTATGGGTCTCAAGCGTATTCTACAATTTTTTGATTTGGCTGTGTGCTCATGACTGATTTGTCTGTTGCATGATGGGGAAGCCATATGTTGCTTCCGAGGCTTATTTTTATACCCTAACCTTGTAGGTACACCTGCTTGTCCTTCCGGTGCCTGGGAGGGGAACTGTGCACTCTGCAGTGCCTTCTGGAATCGCATTCTTACCACTCAGAGAGATGCCTATGCAGAAATGATTGTATGGACGTTTGCCTCATATTTGAAACATTTTCAAGTGCTCTTCATGAAGACTAGACCAGAGAATTATAGTCTTTGGGGAGACAGAAGCTGAATTAACTTGTGCTTTGCTGGCTAAGCAGCATTAATGTTTTCATTACTTGGCCTAAAATGGAATAGGCAAAAGCTGTGGGGGAGGCCCTGTCCCCCAGCTATGTTGGGTTTAATAAAAGATAGGATTTCTCCTTTTAAACTCTCATCATCCAAGAACTGCTGTGAAGGTATCAAATGATGCTGTTTAGATTGTCGCAATCAACTAATTTGATTTCCACATTACTTCTGGATGACTGTTACTGAAAAGACTTTATGAGGTGCCCTGCCCCAATTTGAAATCAGATCCCCGCGCTGCTCCTCCTACGTACGTTTTACTGCGTTGCGTGGGCTGTGCTGCTCAGCCAGAGAGTACGGAGGTGTATTTGCCTCCTCTGCTACCGTTACGTTCAATGCTAATCAAATGCTGCTAATGACAGTAGGCTTGCTGTACCGTCAGATAGCAGGATATTATTACAAATTTTTGTCAGAGGGGATCGGTGGAGCTGTGGAGCGGAAAAGCTGCCTTCCCTGCAGATGCATGCTCGCTCTCCCAGTACCCTGCATTCCCGTTTTGCTGCGGGGCCAAAAACGGTTTCCTGTAGGTATTGCAGTTGAGGTGGGATGAGGTGGAGGCTTGGAGGGACAAAGCCTGGTATCAGAAAAGCCCTGGTAGTTGTGCTGTTGCTCAGGAGTGGACGTGGTCAGTATTGCAGTGCTGCAGGCTGGTGGCGTGTCACTCATTGCTGCGGTTTAAGCCTGAAGGAATTGTGGTGTGAGTCGGACGGGAAGGCAAAGAGGCAGTTTGTGTTATGGCAGTTGTGATACAGCTACTGTGTAACGCACAGTCAGCTGCTGTGAGGTTCCAGTCTTTCTGCTACGTCTTTCCCATGCTTAGAACTTCCATTAATTTAAAGTTGAAACAAAACCTGTTCCTTAATCAGTGTGATTTGCTTTCATGGAACTTCATTCAACTTCCTGCAAATTGTGAAGCTATCTAGTATTTGAAAATCAAGTCAGCTGTTTTCCACGTTGAACCAGACTGAAGAGTGCTAGCAGTCGCCGTGAAGTCTTCCTTCAATGAAGAGTAATTTGGTACCATAATTACTGAACTGCAAGAAGCCATAAAATAGTTCTACACTTAGTTCTTTTTATGCTACAATTCTGGAGTTGCAACAGTGGTTTTACCATTGTTTTCTTAATACCGTTCTCCTCTTCTTAGGCAATATATAAAACACTGAACTTCAGAATTCTCTTTCACTGTTATTCTAATGACAAGTATGTTAGAGTGGAGAAAGTATCCTCCTGCTCTTCTGTAGAGCAGTCACAGAGATAGAACTTTTTTTTTCTTTATTTGAAACTGTTTTGCAGAGTTGCACAGGTCTTCCTAGGCTGGGATTTTTCTACAGTCAATGTCAGAATGTACTTTTTCATACTTGTAAAGGTTGTGGTCTCTGACAATGAGATATACCTCACTTTAGTTCCGTTTATCTTGTTCATCAAGTCAAACAACTCTTAACATTATTATCCATGATCAGCTAGCTCATTGGCATGACAATTAATCAAAGTATAAATGAGAGTGTAAGAAACTCTGTGGTCGCCACCCTACAAACTTCACTGACACCTTTAGTGAGTGTTCTCCAAGGAGAAGGAAGACACATGAGTTGGTAAGGATGTGGAGGAGGCAATTACAGTGCTGCTGTATGGCGGGGTTAGCTCTGGCTGCTGGATTTTGTATCTCTGAAGGCTCCCAAGAAAGAAGGGAGTGTGCCGTTGGGTTGCTGTCCAGCGTCTCTTTCTTTTTTTAATATTATCATCTCTTTGATCACAGCTTCACAGCCTTTGGCAGCTTGAAGTGTAGGAGAACTTCTTTCCCCTGCTGAGAAATTACAGAACATCCCTGATTAATTGTTCTCAATTACACAATGGGTTCTGTTTTAACCAATTCTTTTCAGACTTGGAAAGAAAAGGGATGTGTTCTGTATGGAAACTTGTGTACAGCTTTTTCAGGTAATTTAAAAGTGTGTTTCCAAACTGATCTGAATTATCTGGAATTATATAATTGGTCTTAGAGCCTGAGTGTGTGTGAAATGTACAGTGATGTAAAATGAAGATGCCTGGTTTATTACGCTGTCTACTCATAAAATACACTAACCAGTCATAAGGAAAAATCCCTCTGGGGGAAAGATTAAAATTTAGGTAGTGCCTCACTTTCTCAGTTACTACATTTCTGTTGACTTAAAGTTTTTTTCATTTAGAATTTTTTTCCCCTTCTAACAATTTCCAAGACATGCATTTAAACTAACCATTAATGCTTCATTTTTGGTGTCTGTAGTACTTCTACCTTTATGCTAATGTATGTAGATGAACAGGTCAGGACTTGACCTGTATAATAAAAGTGCCTTAATTTATTCCTATGTACATTCCAGGGTGTGGGTATTTAAATAAATAAAGGGGGCAAAAAAAAAAGGATGAGCTTGTGCCTGGTGCAGTAATTGTAGCTGGAGACTGACACTTGTGAAGGAAGCACGATTGTCAAATTAGATGCCATCTGACGCCAGTTTTTTCTGACCCTGCTATAAAGGCACCTTGTAGAGGCACATCTGCAGCGAGGCAGAGGCGGAGTGCCTGCTTGGGGCAAAATCTTTCTGCAGCCCTCTGTTTGGTCTTAATGGCAAGATGTGTGTGTTGGATACGTTATTGCGTCAGGGCAAGCCTCGTGGCCATGCTCCCTGATGCCCTTGAGAAGAAGCAGCCCCTGGAAAGTGCTGCAGGTCCAGGTTTCCTTCAGTAGCCCATAGTACATGGCCTGGTCTGCCATTCCTGTGGGACTGGGGCGTGGCTGGCCTCTGGGTTGGGTCACGGGGTCTATCTAGCCATCCATTCTTAAGCCTTTGGTGTCCCCTACCTCTGTTTTTCTGAGAGAAATGCTCAACGGTGGAGCCACAGCTGACTTCAAAGGCTGATGTGCTGGGAGCCCAACTCACAGGTTGCAGTCAAAGTTTTGCATCATAGAGAGAAAGCAACTATCCTTTCACATAAAATGGCAAGAGAATACACAAAACAATGTTCCCAGGAAAACACACGTGCACAAGGCAGGGGAAAGCAGTTGTCAGGGGAGCTCCGGTTTATGACTTCTACCACTGATCGTGTGACCTGCAGCATTCCTCAACATCCAAGAAACATTATGTGGATGTCTGCAGGTAATCTTGAGTCAACTTGGAGACAATATACTGAAGCCTCCTCCCCATCCCTTGGTATTTTTGCCGTAACACAATGGTGTCCATGTGTGTAGATGCACAAATAATATTCTTTGTTTAAAAGTGCTAAATGTTCCTTTAGAGACCTGATACAGTTTTGTAGATGAACTTTCCCTTTTTGCAGCTGGTTTGGACCAAATCCGGGGAAATAGTTACACTAATGTTCCGCATCCAAAGGAGAAGCGTTGCTCCTCTGAGGACTGTTAGGTATGATAGGAACGTAGTCCTCAGTGGTTGGGCTGGGCTCAAACCCATCTCCTGTCCTGGGCCTTGAAGAGGTGGTCCACGACCCCTGACTACAGTGTTGCTCCTAGATGGCATCTGATGGATGCTGAACAGACCGCTGGCAAGCCTGTGGTGAGCACCTGGTGAAATGTATTCCCCAGGCTCTAGTCTCAGGTATCTCTTCTAAAATACCTCAAATGCTTTTAATTTTCACTTAATGACTGTACTCTGAGTTGCTTTGTCTGGAAGTAGTTACTTCTTGTAGAAATTTTTGCTGGTGGTATAAGATAACTTGGCAACATCTATGAGAAAATGGTTGTATGGGGAAGAGGTTATTTTGAGATTTTTGTCTTATCTGGAAAACTACCAAAAGCTGGGAAGTGCAAAAAACGTGTGGGATTTCCGCCCCCCCCCCCGAAATTTCACACTGCTTTTCAGAATAAATTCTTCTGCCTTTAAATGGGTGCATCCTTGCTCAAAAGTAGTGATTCCCAAATGTTCATTTAAGCCAAGAATAAAATCTTTTTTTATGCAATCTCTTCAGAGCCTGCCTGCGAGAAAGAATCTTTTAAAGACTTTATTCTCTTTAAAGACCATAATGAGTTTGCTTTTCAAGGGAGAAACTGAGAATTGCCATGAAGATGATCTGTTGCTTTTTGGCTTCATTTTATGCAGGATCAAGCTGTTTAGTATTTAATACAGTAAACTTTAAAAAGCCTAAGTTACATAATTACCATCAACTTTATATAAACCATCAGTATTAGTATTGATTGTCAGTAACAGCATGCTGTAAAAATATTCAGAAATTAGCAGATACAAAATAACTATCTGATCCTTTCCTCTTACTAAGCTGAAAATCAAGGATATAGCTTTATCAGTAGGAAAATTGTTGCAAATATAGTCAGATCACTTAAAGACTTTTTTTTTGCTTTTCTTGTTTATCCCTCTTTGCATATCTTAATTATGTAAAAGTCTTCAGTTTGGAAGCTGAAGTGTTGTTTTTATTTCTCCAAGTATCTTTTAGTATCAGCTCAGTGAGCACCAGTTTTTAGGAGCTTGTTAACTTGCCCGTGACAGTTTCTTCATAGCTCAAATACGGCAGTTGATGTCGGACTGATTTAAAATAATGTTGAACACCATAAAATTCTTTATATACTTAGTAATGTGATCCTGTAGCTTCATTTCAAACAAACGAGCATGCGTATGATGTACGGAAACATAGTAGTAAGTTCTCCCTCGCTCTATGATAGCTGCTGATGGGATGTAGTTGACTCTTCAGGCAAGAAGAGTAGGAGAAGACAAAATGGTATTAAACCTGTCCTGATGGCAATGGGCTTGTTTATATATGCGAGGGAGAACTTATGTGTAAGGGTCAGAAAATAGCCTGCACATGTTTCCACCTCCAGGTGTTAAATCGTGGTTTTATTGTTGGCTATGAATAGGGTAGGAGTGGAACTCAGTTTATGGCTAAGTCTCACCAAATTAAGTTCTACTCCACTTTAAGAGAAGCAGCACCAAATGTAAACAAAACGCTTCTTACTGCTTTGGCATTTAAACTTTTATGACAAAACATCTTAGGATTGAAAGCAGTAGCTTTGGTCTCAGTGGAAAGTGGAGACTTCTCAAATCTGCCGCACTGGAAAATATATCATTCTCTGTGGTTCTGCCCTTTTGTTGCACTCTCAAAACCTGTAATCATGGGATTTAGAAGCCCCTCCCCATGCACTTTTTAATAGTGGACCAATTGTTCCGTGAACCAAAATGGATCCATGGACTTCTGGAATGGCTGGTGTTCATTTAGCTTCCAGGTGTGACAGAACAGCTCCCCGTTAGTAACAGCAGGAATTCCTGAGGTCCCAAGCCCAGCTGGAAGTTTTCTGCCATAGCACCTCATGTGGCTTTGCTTCACATTGTAGTATAAAGTGTCGGAAAATACTGTGTGAGGCAAAAAGATGAACCTTGCTCCTTTAGTAGCCATTTTCTATGATTCCAGCACACTAGGCAAATGATAATATCTTTTAAGATTATTTTATTATTAGAGGAGTTCCGTTGTGTTTGCAGGATTGCTCCTTCCCTCCTCACTTTGTGAAGACCTTTACGAAGATTTGCAGAAAGGTAAGGCAAAGTTCATAGAGCAGTGGTGTGGTATGACTGTGTCAGCTTGAATTGTTTAGTATGTTTGCAACAAGAGTGTGTTTCTGTTTTCTTGAGCTTTATTCCTGTCAAGTCCATTCCCAGGAATGATGGGCGAGGTGTACATATGTTGCATCCAGATATCATTCCGGCAAAATCACTGACAAGCTGATGCGTGTGATTATTGTTTGTTTTTGAGGAAGGCAGATACTCCACATCCTAAGCCAAAAAGAAACTTTTCTCAACAAAGCTTGATCTTTCTGTAAGTATTATAAATCCTGCCTGTGTATTGCAGGTGCGTGCCCAGACCACATGCTGCCTGGTGACCGCTCCCTCTGTGGACAGAAGGATTAGAGTAGAGTTTCAGCCCTAATCCTGGGTTTCCTGTGCAGATTCACTTTATGGTCTTATTCCTATTTAGTTGCTGTATATTAAAGAACATGTTTTTATTTATACTTGCTTTCAACAAAAAAAAAGTAAAAAGGCACTAACAGTGGTGTTTTGATTTTTATTGTATTGATGAGCTATGTTAAGTTTTATGCTTTTTTTTTGCTCCCCCAGACTGTTCACAGGATAGTAATTAGCCATGTGTTATGCAAATTCTTGCAGTAGAAGGAATTGGTTATCTGTTAATTAAAACTAAATGGTAGCAATCTTAGATTTAGGTTATTTCAAAGTATCTAAATTATTTAGGATCTGAAGTGTTAATTTTTTTTTCCAATGAATGCCTTAGTCTACTTTTTGTTAATTTTTAACTCTACAGTAAATACATATGGTTTCTTATGTAAAGAATGATATCCTGTAATAAAACTCCGACAGTTTCTGTCTTCCCCAGAGCTTGAACTGACCTTCAGAATTCTGTGAAATATGAAAAATCATTTGATCATTATTTTGTATTAGTGGGCTTGCTTTTTGTACTTTTTGTGATCCCCGCAGTTTTAAATGTAGTTGTCCACAAATTGAACTGAGTCTAAAAATAAAATTGGCCAGGACTAAAACATGCAACTAAATTTGTTCACCAATACGTTTAATTGATCAAGAAGTTGGTAAAAGACTTTTCTCCTGACACAGTTTCTTTTGTTTGTCCTCAGAATTTTTGTATTTAGGGAGCTATTTAAATCATCTATCACAACTAATTAAAATGGTACCTAGCGTACAAGCTGGTTTAAGCAATTGGAAAATCAGTTTCTTGATTCTAAGAAATTTAAAGGAAGTGCTTTGAATTGTGTAGTAATGGCAAACGACGGCTACTGCTTAAAGAAGAAAATACTATAAGCGTATGTTTGTGGTGTGTTATTTTTTTGCCAAGTTTTCATGTCTTAATTTCAGTTTCTTTACCAGTCTATTGAAAGGCTGGGCTTGGTGCCCTGGTGAGACCTCTGAGGGTTGGTGTAAAAATCTAGAAAATCTAAAGTCAAAACTTCAGAGGTTTCGAAAGCTCTAAGTCAGTAAGATTTTAGAAGTGGAGATACAAATCTAAATTAATGGCAATAGAACCCACTGTAGTGGATGCTACAAAAATATAAATCCATGGTAAGACGTACATGAAAATACATGGAGGTAGAGTGTAGTTACAGGACTGCCTGGAAATTTCGCTGATGTGTTTCTGCAAAATGATTGCTAGCATTCCGTCATTCTCACTAGCCAAAAGATGCTTAAATGAAAATTAAGCCTGTTTGGAGGTACTGCTAGTTAGCTCTTGTGTCCCGCATTGAGGGAGCTGTGAGCTGCCCCCCCTGCATGGGGGGAGTGGGAGGGAAGGGAATTCTTCCATCTCTGAGCCATATATTTGTAATCTCCTACTGTTATTATTCAGAGGCCTAAAAATATACTAGATTGTGTTTCAAAAACAAGATTGAATATATGTTACTGTAGGAACAGTGTTTTAGGTAGTTTCTGCAGGAAAATAGCTGTTGTATAAACATACCTACCTAAGTATAGAGTCCTTTTCTGGCCATGCCTTTGAGGCAAATTAATTTGTTTTCCATACAATTGAATACTGTTTTTTTTCGATCCTCATAGAAGCTCAGCAATAAGCCTTGAGCACAGAATAAATTCTTTATCCTGTGTGATTTGTGTGTATTTGTCTTTTAAATCTGTTTAACAAAGTAGTGCAACAAATTTGGGATTAGCGACATGCTAGTTAGCTTTGCTGAAGGAGGCTGGGACAGAAAAATGGGGAAATTCACGTTTTTTGCATTAGGTATAATTAGCTGGCACAAAGATTAGCTGTATCATGCCTTTCTTTTCAAACGGTTCCTGACCTCATGGGTGCAAGGAAGTTTTGATCCAGCTGTAGCAGTATAAATTTGGCAAAGAAAATAAGCATGGGTTTTGTACAGATTTGAATATTGGCAGTAAAATATTCTCAGCTCATGAGCTTTCCTTTTACCTCTCACAAATTTAAAAATAATGTTGGTTGAGTGCCAAGTGTCTGTTGTTGTACATGCCTCTATTTTAGTGCTTTTTACTGTTTTCAGTGCCTTTATTTTTCCTCTGGATCCACTCTGACACTTATGATATGGAGGGCCATTAATACCAGCTTAAATCAGGTATCGCTCGCACAAGTTTCTGAAATATGAGTTTTAAATTTCAGTAACACGAAGTCTGCACTGTAAAATCTTACTTTTAATCTAGGCTTGTTTGATTAGGCTATGTTGAATCCATTCCTAAAAATACTGAAGCCTTTTTGTTGTTATTTTCATTTGGGATCAAGTCTCTCTGAACTATGTAGACACGCACCTGTGCTCATTTTAATCCCTGTGTAGTTTTCATCAATTATCACAGCAGGCAAGAAGAAAATCAAATTTTAAAATGCTTTTGAAAAGTAAATACATTCAACCTGGGGTTCAGGTTTCTGTTTTAATCAAACATCATCTGTATTCATGTTCTTACACAAAGCGGAGTAAGGGAGGGGCATGAAAAGCCTTTTTTTTTTTTTTTTTTTGTTTTCATTGTGAAATATCTGTTTTGAAGTGCTCTGGTGTACAATGAGTATAGTATGTTAGTGTTTGTAGAGGAAGGCTGTGTTGTGTATGTGTGTATATGGATTTTTTTTTTATTAAGCTAGGAGAAAATCTAGGTCAAGCGATTTCATTCTTTGTTAATAACTTAAAGCTTTATTCAACAAAAATTATCCTCCGTGGCTAGAAAGCTTCCTGACTGGGGAGGCACTGGTGGGGGAGGAACCCGCTGCCCTCAAACATGGACGGGAGCATTTCCCTTTCCATCAGGGTGTTAAAACATTCACCTTCCCCCATGTGTTTTTGATCACCACCATAAAAGCTCCCTGGTGCAGGCTCTCCTGGTCAGCTTCAGCGCTGATGTGGGAATGGTTTTGTGTGGGTTTTTTTGGTGCAGGGTCGTGCCTGTGGCTGGGGACTCAGCATTTCCCCGCTCTGTGTGTTCCCAATGTCCGGCCTAGGCCCTGCACCATGGCCGCAGCCTTCCAGCGCTGCCTCTGCCCAAAACGTGTCTCCTAGTGTTGCTAAAACAAGCTCTGGCCACAGGATCAAATGGTATTTTCACAAAAGAAAAACATTTGTGTTGGCAAAAAAAAAAAAAAAATTAAAAAAAATTGACAGCTTGCCAATTCTGGTTTTAATTCATTGGGAGATACTAAAACATGAAGTCTGTCCCTTGGCCTTGCTAGCTTTTCTGCTCCTCTTCCTCAGCTGTCACTGCCCTGTGTGTTTAGCTCCACAGCACTTTGGCCTCGTGTTAGGTATGTAAACTGGAAAAATTGGGCAAAGTGCTGTTAAATATGTAAACTGGAAGAATAGGGAATTTTTTTGGCTCTTTGAACTGCAGTAATCTACTGTATTAGGGGTTTGTACAAACTTGGGGAAAACAGTTGTTACAAAACCTTTAATTTTCCCTTACGCTTCAGTGTCACCCTAGAACCAAAAGCAAAGGTAGTTAAATTAGGATAATTAATCATGGAACAACTTACACAGGGCATGTAATGAATTTTCCATCAATTTGCTGGTTCTGTAAATCAAGATAAGAGGCATCTCTAAAATATGCTGTTTATAAGCTACATTGCTGTACTTGACAAAAAAATTAGGTTAAGTAAGTTAGATGCCATCTGTGATGGCATCTTGAAGTTGTTTCTGGAGTAGTTCCTTCAAACGTGAAGATTTAGAAAACTAATCTGTATTTCCATGTCTAATGCTGTATTAAGGAGTACCAACTTGAGGGAGAAAAGGTCATTTTAAGTTAAAAGTTTGTGTTCAGAACTCCTGTATTGACACTTTCCTTTTCTCTTGTTCCTGCCCGAGATCTTGTGGATGTGTGAGGAGGGCAGAAACCCTGCCCATCTGCTGCTGCAGGACCTGCCAACGATACCTATCTGCCCTGCAAAACTTGGTTTTGTGCTGGTGAAAGACAAGAAACATTATATTTAATGCTTTTAGGGGAACTCTTCCAATGTGTGGAGTTGCAGGTCCTAACTTCCCACGGTGAGGTGTGCAGGAGCCTTAGACATTGTAGGCAGCCTGTGTGACTAATATAATTGCATCTTCTTCTTGAATGTAGATGTGAAGCAGACTTTGAAGCAAGTCAGTTGACACCCACACAGGACTAAATTATAACATCCTGAATAAATTGCTATGCAGTGGTAGTGCTAAAGTAGTGTCAATACAATGAAAGTTTGTTCCCAACAATTCTTTGTATGTTGAAAATCACTTGAAATTTGCTGGATTAAAAAGTTAACTTGCGTAGTTAGGTTGTTTGCGTGTAAAATGAGGAAAGATTATCAAGATGATTAAAAATAAAACACAGGAGAGAGAAATTTCAAACGTATTTTAAGTATATCTATCAAATTCCATTCACATCCCACATATTTTATTGCAGCTTTTATGGTTGTGACCAAACGATGACTTTTGATATGCTACTTTTTCTTTAAAGTGTAATAAAACAATCATTCCCTATTTTGTGGCAAGCAAATTGAAGCATATTCTGTCTTGAATTGCATCATATGAAACCCTTCAGTTGGGTCTGAGGAGGCACACCTCTGAGAACTTATCTCCTTTCTTATTAGCACACAAACATAACTGGAAACTCAAATGTGTTGTTTGTACAGTATGAAAATGTCAATAGTAGAAATGATAACCACAGCAATGAAGATCAAGGTAGAAATCTCTTTAGATGTTTGGACTTCATCGTAAAGTTTGTTCCTTTTGTCTTTAGTGCTTTTGATACTTAATTTTCTATGTTACGCAAGCAACTTCTTAGATGCCTGGTGTATGTGAGTTTACAATTCAGAATGTTCAGATGCAGTGTTTGGGGGTTAATGCTTGTTTGGGTGCCTGTCTTTGTAGATAACTTGCACAGAATTTTCTGCATGATCATCAGCATATCTGATACAGCAAATGTTACCAACTTTTACAAGGGAGGGTGTCGTATTGAGATTTATTGTTCTGGTGGGATCCTCAAAATATACATTGTTAGGGTTGTGCGAGTGCCTCCAGTGAAAAATAAATATTTTAATACACAAAAAAGTTGCATGTATTTTTGGAGATCTTTTGGTAACCCAAATAACTAGCGTAATTTTTTTAGCTGTGGGATCATTTGAAATTCCAAAGATTAACCAGTGCAAGTGTTAGTGGTCTGTCCTATTATTTAAAAAAAAGAATTACTAGGCTATTGCAGAGTGAGTGACAGGGTAGGATGGGTGCTTAATTGCCCTTTGGCTTCAGGATAGAAAGGAGACCTTGCTTTAGGGACTGATGACGTGCAACTGGCAAGTTGCAATCTCCCATGTGTTCTTTCTCTTCCTTTCTGACTGCTGCTATGAAATAACTATCTGCCTCATTGATTTTGTTCCTTTTTTGAAAACTTTATTTTAAAATACCGTATGTTCTTTCCTTCTTCTCGGACTTCAGTGTTGTTGAATGAGGGTAAGAGTTGTAAAAGGAAATCTGTGCACGTGGCAACCCATGGAAAAGCCCTATCAGCTATCTGTGGCTTTTCGTGCCACGTCTGGTGATAGGATGCGACTGCGGAGGAAAGTCGTGATCGATATTTGATTTATAAGGAATAATGAAAGCGTAAAAAGTTCTGCTTTATGAGTTGTTGGAACAGTGTGCGAATATAGTCTCTTGAGCTTTGCTCCCAATCTGATATTAGACAAAAAAGTGGCCCAAATCAAGGTCAAACTGATGGAGCGTATTCTGTAACTGTTGCCACTTTCATGCTTTACCGTAGTGACCTGATACAAGGTTGATAAATGTTTATAAAAGAAGCAGTTAAGTGGCCTAAGTCCTCAGAAAGGAAGTGTAAAACCTGATTCAAACTGTTGATTTATACTGCTCTTAGCCTTAGTAGTTGGTTTGGCTGCTTGCCCCTTGCTTGTGTTTGCCAGCTTCACGCTACTTGGAGTGGAGCAGTTGCCTGGGTTCTCTTCCTCTGCGATACAGAAGTGCTGGAGCACTGCTGTGAGATGTTGGGTAGCACTAATTTGTATTTTCATTAAAACCTTCTACCAATAACCAGATTTTGATAACTAGCTTTAAACAAAAGTAAACAATCGTGGGATCTTACATAGTTTCCTACTTCTGTACCAAAGTGTCTTAAATGGCCTGTTTCTAAGCTAGCGTTGCATCAGTATACAAGGATGTTTCCTTCACTGCTTCTCAAAATCGTGGTGTGCAGCACAAGAGTGTCGTTATTAAATGCCTCTGATGCAGGCAGGCTTTGCTGGCATGTCATGCTTATTCCCTGCTTTTGTAAACATCTACTGGGTTGTCCTAAGCACTGAACTTGTGGCATAGAGGTGGACTCCACTTGTGGTCTAGGGAGGAGGACTTTTTGTAAGATGTCCTGTGTCCAGGATGCACAGACTCCTTCCACTGCCTCATTAAAGTTGGATCATTGATATCCAATAGCCAGCGCTCTCTTTCCTGCTAGTTGTGATACTGTTTTACTGTTCCTGTTAATGATGGTAGTCAAGTATTGAAACAGGTCACAAAGGGAGGCATTAAACTGCTTGTAATCTTTTGTGGTCCAGTACTAGGTAAATTTAATAAACAACAGTCATGCTTTAATATAGTTTATAGGAAAAGTTTGTAGTGTGTGAACTCTTAAGGTGTGTTGATCTGAGCCTCCCTGAGTCCCCAGCTTGGTTGGCACTGCAGGGTCCTGGGGTAGCCCCCAGTTATGTCCCAGGGAGCTCCCCTACCTTATGTCTGATGCAGATGATACCTGGGTGCGAGAGCCGGAAGAGTTGAGCCGGGTCCCCAAGCTTGTCTGGTGTCGGGCAGTAGGACTGACCACTGCATCAGTCCATCTGTGCCTGGCTGAGCTCTGTAGCTACTATATATTGCCCTTGTACTAGCTTTTTTTTCAGTGTTAGTGTTCATACTCACTCTTGTGCTTTGGAAAGTAAGTTTTAGATATATTTTCTGATTTATGTCCTCTTTGTATGTTTGACTCTGTGGCCTGACCCCAAGTCAAAGCTTTGCATATCTTCTTATTCCCAGCAAAGGGGACTGTGGGGTTTTTTGAAGGCCAGCTGTAGGATTAACACTTCCCGTCATGGGCAATATGTCTGGTTTGTGTCTCTTATTACTAACATTTCATCTGTTGACTGATATAAAGTCCAAAACTGAGTTCATCTGTCTGTACCCTTTCCTCCTCCAGCTGTAAAACATCCTAAGAGAAACAATTACAGTTGAATAACCAGGAACCTGGTTAGTTTTCCTGGTTATACCGAGTTGCAAAGTACTGCAAGAGAGTTGCGTGGTCTGGGTGTGATACAGGGTAAGCAAGTGACTGTCCTCAAGTGAATATAGATTAAACTAAATTCTTGCTACTGTAGGGTTTTAATAACTTGCTGTTGAAAATTTTCAACCTGGAAGCTTGCATGTAGGAGTGTGGACTGGTTTCAGACCAGAGGAAAATTTGCCTTTACAGGCTGGAACATCCATCTGTATTTCAGTCATACCTGATGAAGTGATAAATCGGTGACCGTTTCCCTCAGCTGATTCCTCTTGCCAGTTGTTTCTTATTTCTTCTGAAGTGCGTAACTGGTGGGGTTTTCTTGTCCTTTGTGTTTGCAAATGCTTCATTATTAATTATTTATACTTATTCTAGTTCTTAAGCTTATATTGTAAATCTAGTTCTTGTTGTGTTGGGCAGTGAGCAAGATCTGAAATTTCTCCAAAATGTGTGAGTGGCTCAGCATTCAGTCACCATCTGGCACTTTGATACTTCCCAGACTTCCCACAGTTCTGACGAAAGTGCTATAGTGCCTCTAGCCTTCAGGTACTTCGGAGAACCACTCTTGCAGTTTCCTGGCATTATTCCCTGGCAAAATTGCTTGGGCACGTTTTACCTCAGCATCTAACTGTGTCCTGAAAACCCAAGAGCTGTTTTGATCTGATCACTTTAATGGAATTAGGTGTCGCTTTTACTGTTTTGAATATGGGTCATTGTCCCTTAGTCATACCCAAGGGAGAACTAATGCATCTCAGGTGGTGGTTCCATACCAGGATAGAAGGCGTGGGACTCCTGTGTCTCTTGTACAGCTTGTCTTACGTGACTCTGGCAAGGTGAGGCGAAGATGAGAGGCTAGAGCAAATTTGTTTTATAATTTGCATAAAAATCCTACTTCTCCAACTGTGGCTGGATTTGCAACAAAAACAATCATGAGTCCAAATCTGTTGAAGACATTAAGTAACATTTGTCTAGCTTTGATGTTGCAAAGACTTTTGAAAGTGTCTATGCATTTCAGAGTATCTTCCTTAAAATGGTAATGGCATCACTATTAAGGCCAGAGAGAGGTGTCACCCTTGTCAGGTCTAAAAATCTGTCTCATGCATAGTTCATGTTCTTCTTATGCTTAGTAGAGTTCCAGCTCTACCCATTAAGTGCTGCTAATTTTTTGAAAGTTTTTTGTGAGAATGCAGACAGTGTTGTTGAACATAAGTCATTCCCTCTTCAGCTGCATATAATTACTCTCATGTATATTTTCATTAATGTCTTAAGATTTTTCCCAAATAGCAGGCAAGGATGATGGTAGCATATGGTTGCCTCTGATGTCTGTCCTGAAGTCAAACCATTTATTTAGCTTGCATCTCATGAACTGCAAAGCGGTTATGCTTTCATGGCGACTACGAAAAATGAATAAAGCTAAATTGCAAACCCCAAAAAGAGACAGTTCAGAATTTGGTTTACCTTGGGTGTTATACCCAGGATGTCATTTGTATTTTGGATGTAATTCTTTAAGATAGTATATGCTGACATGTTCCCTGGATCGTCAATAAAGACTCAGTCTGCTGTTTTTTATAAATGGAAATGTCAAAGCCTTAAACTATTTTCAAGACCCCCAAGCCATGAATCTCATTGACATACATATATTGCTGTCCCTGAATGAGTGATTCTCCATGGCTTTAATGATGCCCTTTTTTGGAACTCAATTGACTTTTTTTAGCTGCTGGAGAAGTCACCAGAAATTCTTACAAAGGGTCTCATCTCTTGCCTTAATTTCACTTGATTGTTCTAATTGAAATTCCTAGTCATATTTACTTAAAATAAATAATTGTACCAGGCACCTTCTTAAGCCTACCTTCTCTTGTCATTTGAATAATTACACTTGCTTTTTGTCCTGTACTTGTTTTCCTTGCCATTTCACAGCCTTTCTTTCAACTCTTAGTTCGGCTGTCCTCACCAAACTCAGGAGTGTTCACAAGTATCCAGGCTTTTCAAGTCCCTTGGCAAGAGGTGTATATTCACAGAGACCGAAGGTTGTAGGAGTGTAGGAGATCATAATTTAGCATATAAACTCAATTCGTAAATTCCCAGTTGCAGTTTTTAGTTGATACCTCTTGAACTGTGTTTGTGCTTTCAGCTGGGGAGTACTTCCAGTCATCTGCTGCTTTTCAGTGGAGTTTCATGAAGGAATGGGTCCCCATGACAGGTGTGTCCATCTTCTTTCAGAACTACCTATCTTAACTGTTTTGTCTTACAAAAGGTCAGATTTAGGTCTGGTGTGTGTGTGTCGTTAATTTGCTTGGCATCCAACTGTTGTTCCTCAGGTGCACAAGGAGTGGCAGGATGGAAATTCATCAGGTCCATCCATATGGCTGCTTTGTTCAAGTACTGTAGTTTCTCTGCCTTCCATTGCCCTCCAAGACCACCTCTTTCTCAGGAGACATGCCATCTCTTTTTACTCTTCTTTGGAGTCCTGTTTTACTGGGCTTCCTGCTAATGCTTAAGAACGCTAATTATTTCCATCATAATGTCTAAACTTATTTTCATTCATTTTTAATTCTAGAAAAAGAAAACACATCCTGCAGAACCAGGTAGCACGTTGGCCAGAAAACCTGTTTTTCTGTGTTCCTTTTTTGTTATACTTTAATGACTGGCTATGATTCATTCCAGGAAAGTACGAGACTTCCATTAAAAAGTTCTGAGAAAAAATACATATTTTATCATTTACCTTTGTAAACTTACAAGAAGTCCAGTGAGGAAGGTTGGAAGGTCAGAAGCTCTGATTTTGTGAGCAAGCATATGATTGCATTAAGGACTGCGTTTTATTTTCCTGATAAGTGGTGCAACAGTGCATGTGGATCAGAAAATGACACCTTATGTACCTGATGTGTGTATGTCCATGGACACAGAGTGTTTAATCCATAACTGATACAAACCTTAAATGAAACCTTCAGTCTTGGATACTAGAAGAGTGTCTGGGAATGTGGGCAGAAAACTAATGAAGGTAAACCAAAACTCTGCTTTTTGTGTTCTCTCTTAAATATGTTTTTCAAACATGCATATGTACAAACCAGCAAAGAAAAAAAAAAAGGTGCTCTGGCCTTGGTAATCTGCTTCTAATTGAAGCTTTCTGTCAGTATAATTAACACTTAGGAGATTAATGTACCTTCTGCTTCTGTAAATGTACTGTAACTTTCCCTGGCAGTATACAGTGGCTGGATAGCTGTGCTGTTCCAGAGTCTTCTAGTGAGATGCTTACAGCTGCAAGGATAGTGGTAGTGAAACTGTGAGACTGTTAAAGACGTTGCTACCTTCACAGTTGTCCAGTTGGTGTAACTCTTCCTTGGAAAAGTTAGCAGCGTTTTCATCAAACTTTGTGGTGAGTAAAGATCATGTTAGTTTCTTATGGGTGTCTTACTTTGCGATGAAATTTATTATTCTTGGCCTAAATTAGGGTGAATGTTTTTAACAGCTGTGTATAAAGTCAGAAAATGTGAAAGTTAAGAGTTCCAGCTCAGAAGCAAAACCTCCAATATCGAAGATAGTTATGCATTTGTTTGCCAGCAAAGGCTGGCAAATAGAGTAATGCTTACCATAACACTGTGTGAAGTATGAACCTGTTAACATTAGTTTTGGGAAGCCTGACTTGGTTTTTTCTGGATTGCTTTAATTTGATTCCTCAATCTTTTCAGTGGTTTAATGCTGAATAAATAAGCAGATTACAGCTTAGTTGTATTGTTGTTTTTAATGAAAACATGTCTGTCTACAGGAGTAGAAACTGCTGGAATTAGTGCATATCAAAACTTCCGAACAAAACTTCACTAATGTTTCTGAAAATGATGTTCTCTAAAATGATTACACCTTCCAATTTATGTTTATGAGCTTTTTACCTGAAAGCTATAGAGATGTGAGAGTAGTGACTCAGCACCTCCTGCCTGTGAAAATTTGGGGTCTGCATTAAATGGACTGATTTTTTTTGGCACAATATCTATTGCTAAATATTTCCTTGTTTCTAGTTATATGTACAGCTGAGATCTCCTATACCTCATCTGCTCTGTTAAATAACTTTATTCTCTCTCAGGGTCTGCACTCTGTTTGTCTGCAGAAAGCATTCATCTCTCTTTTGACACAGAAAGTGTATCTTATTTATCTGAGGAGCTAGATTCTTCCAGCTGCCTAGTTTCAGTTTCCTGACTTCACTTTCTCCCCAGTGACAGCGATTAAGGTAATGCCTTATCAAAGCATCAAGTTATCAACTGCTTAATCATCTGCTGCTGAGTTTCCATATCGGCTTATTTCTTTGTCAAGAAATCCCACATTTTTAAAGACTTCAGTTTGGATTATGGAAACCTCAGGGTAGACTTGCATGAGGTTTGAAGGTTTAAACTGATACCTTTGGGACTGTTAGAATAAGAAGCCCATTCATTCACTCATGGATCCTTCTGAATTAGGTTTGGCCTCTCTTCCTTGAGATGTGTATTTTTGTAAGTACTAAAACTTTGATTTCATACTTAGCAAGAGAATGAAAAAGAGGAAGAACATAGCGAGGATGAAAATTTTTCAGCAAGAAAGCCCAAAGACTTGTTGATACTGGACAGCTAAGCAGGAAAAGATGTGTGTCATAAAAGGCTCCAGCTTGTTGGATAAAGGCTGAAACTCAGGATGTAGTCTATAAATACAAAACTGTTTCATAAAAATATTTTTAAAGTGCAGTTCCGAGTGCCTCGGAGAAGCTGACTGATAACTGTGCAGCTACTTTTGTGTGTGTGTATATATTTATTTGTGCACATGCATACGCTCATACCGTGTTTTCTTTTTTAAACATGAGTATATTCCATTTGGTGATGTGTATTTCCCATAGGAGACTGGTAACGTTACCAGCACCAGATGTAGTATTTGGGAACTACAACCCGGATTCTTTGTAGACTCTAAGCTAGCAACTTAGTGGAGAAGCAGAAAGCAAGGGACTCCAATTTCAACAGGGCGGAAGGGGAGGAATTAGTGAAGCTGAATACTTTCCTGCATGAAAAGACACAAACTTTTTTTTCTCTCCTGCAGTATTTCGTCACAAGTTTTTCTTTTTAGGCAGTACATCTAGCAGCTTTCTAGGGATTTTGGGGGCGTCTTCTGTCCTGACTAGTTGATGGCTGTAAAAACTCTCACTCACCTTGGAGACAAAAGTGCTTGTGCTTCAACTTCCTCAAGCTGTTGGCCAAGAAACATGGCTGGAACAGATTTACTAGCTGCAATTAATGGCCATGTTCCCTTTTTTCCCCCTCTGACTTGTCCAATATGAACTTACAGGGATCTTAAACTATGAGTTGCTGTGACCATTTTGCTTGCAAAATTGCTTTAGTTTTTCAGACTGGATTGAGTCTCAGTTCAGAATTACTGTTTAAAATACAGTAATTTGGAATGTCAGAATAATTTGCAATAATACAAGCGCATGGTTTTGGCTGGTAATCTGTTGTTGGGCTTTGTTGTACTAAACAAGGCAAAATTGGAGAACTTTTTTTTTCTTCTAAGTTTTTAAAATGTTATTTATTTTTTCATCTTTTATCGAATACCAGAATAACAATACTACAGCAGTCCCATAATAACTGAGTAGCTGTAATGCTACATCACTCTGAATATGCTTCTGCCTTCATCTTCTTCTTGTTATTTTTTTCTAGTTTATAAGCACTTCCATGAAGGTGCCCATCTGTCTCTGAAATATCTCCATTGTTGCTCATTTCTGTTGTTCCACTGCTTCAAAGGCAGCCAGTCTCCAAGACGAAGCTCTGTCCACCCTCCCCAACCAACACAAATGAACCCAACTCAGGCGGATTCCCTGAAGACTGGAAGTGAGGAAATGCAGAGTAATTAATATCTGACAAATGGCAATGCCCCTTTCGTCTATTAACCGTATGAGACAGCTGTTTTGTTCAAGTTGTGCTTAATCAGCTTCAGCAAATATTTTTGAGATTTTTTTTTTGTTGAAGGAACCCTGTGTTTCATCACATGGTCGGTAATCTAATTGCAGTCCTGTTTCTAGAGTGAATAACTGATTAAAAAATTAAAATCACTTGAAACTGCTCAGAAATGTTTGCTTAAAGGAAGCTGCTGTGCCATCTGCTTGTGCCAGTAAGGGTGCTTGAGCACATCCTGTCAAATAAACGGAAACCCCAGAAATCTCAGGTATCTGAGTACTCTAAATTTAGGGTATTAAGATTAGAGCTGATCTTACCTCAGGTGGTATGTTGAGAAAAAGAACATACACCTAAACAGAGATTTAGGTCACATCTTGTAACCTAGTAAATTCTGTATGGCTGTTTTGCATGTTAAGAAGCAGCAGTGAATCGCAGTCATTTCAGGAAGGCAGTCTCGTTATCCTTTCCTTCTGACGGTGGAGTTTAAGGAATTTACTTGAATTTTTCTGCACAAAAGACAGTGTTTCAGAATGCATATTTAAGAAGGGCTGCTTTGTTGGTTGGGTGGAGGTTATACACAGGAAGGTAAGGTGGCTTGCAGGCTGGTTTTCTCACCTGCAGTGGCATAGCACTCTGGCTCTCCCAAGAAGATGATGTCTCACCACTTGTGCACTTTGCTCTGAAGCATTCCTGAACTGTGCCTCTGAGCAGTTTAAGTGTGGGGAAAATAGTGACATGAGAGAAACTTCAAATTGATACCTGTAGATCACCTGTTTAAATTTCAGAGCTTGGAGATTATGTTCTTAGGACTAGCAATATAAATGCTAGAGAACATCTACAGCTGACTGAGTGCTTATTTGGTATCACTCACCACCTCTTTGCAGCTTTTCAGTCTCCAAAAGAAGACATGCGTTTCTGATTTCTGAAATGTAGGTTGTTTAAGCCAAAAGAGTCAGCCTAAAAGGAGGCTTGTTCCCTGTCCTAAAACTGCCTTTGACACATGATGATGAAGCTAAATGCCTTCACTGTTGCTGTGTCTCCAGGCACTGCTGCAAGGAGCCTCTGGGAGTTCCATGGTGAAGAGATCTGCCTCAGTCTGGAGATCTCTGCTAAAGGGGAAGACCTACAAACAGGCCAGGCAGCCTTAGCAGGACCTCAGAAATCTTACATCGAGGTAAGCAGATTGATTTTTCAAGAGAATTGAAGTTGTTGATGCAATTTTCAAAATAAGGATTTATTTTCTTACTAAATAAGCACACAATTTTGTCTCTGAGCTTTCTCCTTTTTTGTGTATTGCTGCTTGCTACCTGGTATAAATGTCATGGCAAACGCTGAGAAAGGGGGGCAGGGAAACAACATGGTATGTGGTACGTTGGAGCCAGAAGTAATTCCTTATAATATAGGTAGAAAGATATATCCGCAGTTCCTTGCTGACAAGGGAACAGGCTGTTTCAGACCTCTACAGCATGCTCTGTTTTTAGAAACGTATCCCACTTTAATTGCCGCATTTAGAGCTCACTTCAAGTGGCCACAAAAAGTATGGAAACACTCTCGGATGTCTTCAGTGACAGGAGGAGAATGAGGCTTGCGTATGATGAATTTCTGTTTACCAGCACTGCAATTATTTCTTAGTATGGTCATCCAGAGCTCGTTCTTGCTTGTAAAGGACAAATGCTGATGGATGAAAAAGAGGTGTGACCTCAGGAACTTTGTTGAACCTATCAGTGCTACAGACCCAGGCGCTTTGGGAGATTTGACCATACTGTGGTTTAGTTAGATAGCCAGGATTTTGAATGTAGTGATGATGTACGCAGAATCTTTCCTTCACACTGACAAGATTAATTGAACTTGTGTGTAGAGAGTTGACTGAAAAAGTGAGTCGTAGTGAAAACTTTTCCCACAGATTTCTTCAAGATTAAATGTAGGTCTTTCTGCTAACTTCTGCATTGTTTAAAATAGCTGTTGCAAGGTGTTAACTTCATTGTTGGAAGGTTCCTTAGATAAATATTCCTTGATTTATCAGAAGAATTGCAGATTTTTCTTGTAAATCCTTTATTGATCTTTCTAATTTAGACTGGAATTAGGGCTCTGAACTAGACCAGAGTTCATTGTCCTAACATCACTAGAGTAAAATCAAAATCAGCAGGAGTTTTTCCATTAGCATGGTCAGCATTTCACACCATAACCTTCCCTTATAGGTTGTTGTACATGCCTGGAAGTAAGACCACCAAGCACGGTCAGGCCCGCTCATCCCTTTCTCTCTGTTTCGCACTTCTTTTGAATTCTGTTTCTCCAGTCCACTAGCAAGGTTGTCCTGTACAACTGATGATCCTGAACTGAAACCTTGGCAGAGCAGAAAACCTGATGATGATGAAACAGATTTCAGAGTTGAGGGGAGAAAAAACAGTCCAGAAATATTTTTCTCCTTACTGTTGCTGTTTGTTACATTTACCTTAGTAGTACACAAAATCATAAAAGTTAGGATAACCACACACTGAAAAAAGAGTATTTCTTCTGAATATCTTAAAAGTGCAATTTTACACACAGAGAGTAAAGATTTCATGGAAGGTACTTGCATAATCCCAGGGGGTGCATGTGTGTACCTGCGGGGTAGTGGTTAGGATTCATGTACAGAAGTGGAAGGTACTGTCAGGTTTCGGTGGTGCACAGTGCCTGGGATTGAAATGCAGCCTTGAATGCTGTCGCTCCTTCCAGCAAGGCCGTTTGTTCTGTGTCATTCTGTTTCTTTTTTATCCTTGTTGGAGGGGTGTGTCGCTAACCAGAAACACATGATGTCAGACAGCCAAATGTTCTGGTGAAAATCAAGGGCCCTTCATAGCTGTGAAGATTTTGTATTTGTCCTAGATTCTTTTTTTCATTGATGCAGCTGTAACTGTTGTTGTAAATGATATGAATAATTGATCAAGGAGTTCTTGTTACCTCAAGTAATGTTATGCTTATTGCTTCTCAGAACTGCGCTGCTCTTTGTACTACAGCATTGCTCATACGCTGCTCTGTGTGGTTTTTATTCCCTTGAAGTTTTCTTCTACTCCCACCCCCTTGGATCTCCCCTTCTCCTCTCTTCCCTGCAAAAGCATGTTATTTTTGCTTCAGTGTGTTCTATCATTTAACTGAAAAGCAGGGTTGGTTAGTTGTTTTTTTTTTTAATCAACAGCAACACATTTGAGGAAAAAAAATAATAAAAAATTCCACAGCCCTGGGAACTGTGCAGTGTACACATCTGGTTTCACATAAGCTTGAATTGCTGGCTTTACAAATACGAAACATGTAGTCCATGCCACAGAGTTAGCTAAAGTGTTCCGTAACTTGAGACTGCATTTGAAATAAAAACAAAATTGTATAGCTTCCTTACCATACTAATGGAAAACATTTAATTTACTTCTTCAAGCCAACCAAAAGAATGATGCAATGCTGCTCAAGCAGATTTATGGTGCCTTTCTTCTGTAGAAATCAATACAGCTTGAAGGTGCTGCGATGGAAGCTGGCTAGTTGACTGCGATCCAGCTGCATTCAGATGTAAACTTCTGTACAGAAAACGAAAACTGATGATTTTGATTTGTTCAGGCATTGCTGTATCTCTGAGATATTACGGTGTTGAATCTTATTCGTGGCTTTTCTCTGCTTTATTGCCATTAATACTAGATTGGAATTTCAAATAGCAAGTTCAGTCTGCTTATGATTTTCCCCCCTCTAATTGTTTTCTGCATTTCCTGCATTAAAGTACTTAGCTCTGTGATAGTGAATATCAGCAAAAGCTACATATGTGCCATGTGTGCCTTTCACTGGAGTTTTCCTTCCTCCTACCTCCCCCTCAACCAAAAAGAGGCAAAACCAAAACCAGGCATTCATTCAACAGGAGTGTTAAGGGCTGGCATAATAACTTTCCACTTTGTACAGAAGCTCTGAACAATAGATGTTCTTCCATTGTCTCCTGCAAGAGGAGGTAAAATGCAAGAGTGTTTTGGCTCAATCAAAAAAAAAAAAAGGTTCTTAAAATAGAACTATATTTTTTTCTGAAGAACTGAAACCAACAGTGCAGATTTTCATAGTCCACCAACTTTGATGCCTTTGTTTCCTTTCCTATTCCTCTCTGTTCTCACTAACAGCTTTGACTTTATTCAAACTCTCTACTATAAGAGACCGTTGATGTTTCTCTACTTTACTTTATTCTGTAATATGATTTCAGTCTTGCTTTATTTCTCGAAGAAATTCTTTTCTAAAGTAGCCCGTAGGATGGGGTCCCTGATGCTACTTTTCTCCCCAAGTGCTGTATTTCCTTGGGAAGTCCCTCTCTGGTGGTCTGCGTGCTGGTGGTCCTAACTTTTACCAGAAGGGAAATTGTGACTTCATACTTGCCCACCACCTTGCCAGAATTACATTTAATCTTTTTTTTTTTTTTTTAAAAAAGAGAATTTCTACTTCCATTTCTCAAGTAATTTTGATCCAGGTTTCTTTATTCTCTAATAATTTTTCTCTCCCATATACTTAGTTTCATGGTGAATAAACAGCTTGAGAAGATGATGTAGAGGAATTGAGGCCCTTTTTGCAGGGGTAGCTTGGGATGTGGTGGGTTGGTGAAGAGAATGATGGGTCTCATGAGTTTGGGGTTGGAGATTTTTTGAACTTTTTTCTTTCTTGAGAGGACAATGAATACAACTAAGATTAAATGTATTGTAGCCAATAGCTGCATTATTTTCTTGGAAAGGGCTACCATGTGAGACTTGATAGAGAAGTATGCGAATCCAAATTACAATTTTTAAAGATTTTGCTTATTTGGAGGAAAACAGTGAAGACATCAGATTTACAGGCCTTCATTTCAGTGCAGTTTCAAACATTCTTTAACACAGTTTTCTAAACTTTCAAACTACTGAATAGTTTTATTCATAGTACAAATACTGAATTTTTAGGATTCATTAGATGTATATTCTGCTACAAAATCTTTTTTTGATAGTAGTGTGGGAGAGCATACAGTGACAGTGTGATCATTGTATTTCCTATAAACATAAGGACAGCTTATATCCAGTAACTGCTAAGTTAGACATAATAGAGACTTTGGATTTTAGATATTGCCAAGAAATTTTGAACAGCTTAAATTTATTTTCTGAAATGCTTTCTGAAGACAGACAAAATGCCTCAACATTAGCATCACGTAGTCACAGTGACAAATCTGGATCTTCAGTGTTTGTACAGACATCAATTTCTCCCTGGCTGCTATTTTGCAAATTTTGTCTTGTGTTGCAATATATCAAATTACTGGTGGTACTGCCCCCAGTAGTCTTTCAAGGAAGGGTCTTACAAGGAACAACACATAAATCTTTAGAAGGAGAGAGGGGCATATTCCACACACACACACTCTTTTTTT
>VWZZ01006971.1:123838-164520 GCA_013399095.1 Psophia crepitans
TGGAGAAGTTGGTGGAAGACTGTCTGCCATGGGAGGGACCCCACGCTGGAGCAGGGGAAGAGTGTGAGGAGTCCTCCCCCTGAGGAGGAAGGAGCAGCAGCGACAATGTGTGATCAGCTGACCACAACCCCCATTCCCTGTTCCCCCTGTGCTGCTGGTGGGGAAGATGGAGAGAAAACTGGGAATGAAGTTAAGCCTGGGAAGAAGGGAAAGGTGGTCAGGAAGATTTGGGTTTATTTGTCATTACTTGACTCTGATTTGCTTGGTAATAATTTAATTTTCCTCAAGTTGAGTCTGTTTTGCCCGTGATGGTAGTTGCCGAGTGATCTCCCTGTCATTATCTTCACCTGCGAGCCTTTCATTATATTTTCTGTCCCCTGTCTTGCTGAGGAAGAGTGATAGAGCGGCTCTGGTGGGCACTTGCCATCCAGCCAGGGTCAGCCCACCACATGGCTATTTAAAAAAAAATAAATGTAAGAATTCTCATACAGGTGTAGGATGATAAACTACTCGCAATATATTTTTTTACCTTGATCTTTTCCATTTAGAGATTAAACTACAAACTGACTTCAGAATGATGTTATCTTTTGAGTCGTCTAAACTAGCCTTAGGTTTCTTAAAACTTGCAGCATAATAAAAGATTCGTAGGCAATTAGGGTATTAGAGTGTATGTTCTTGAAATAAGTTTGTTTTGAAAAGGCATGCTTTTCAGACTCTCCTGAAAATGAGTAACTTCTGTAAATAACTTAATGACTCCTAAGCAATGGTTGCATGCATGTAAGTAAGTAATTAGCGTTTGGTCTCTTTTTCTTTCTTCTAAAGAATCTGAAACTTCTGTAAGACCAGATAGTTATCAGTAGGTTTTGACTCACTGGGAAGAAGGTCTAGATTAAGAGGAGAAACTTTTTGTTCTCGGATCAGCAGCTAATTTGCTATGTGGCCTTGGGCATGTCCTTTTGACTGACTTGCACCAGTTTACCATTGTATCCACTGTTGTCTGCACCTCCATAAACTTCTTTGTATTTTGACTCCGAAGCTTACAATCAAAACTGTTTATTGTTCTGAGTGGACTCAACTTAATGTGCTCTGCAGTTCCTCATAGGGTAATCTGCTGCAGAAATGTGCAGTTTAGTCCGTAAGGAACTTCAACAAAATAAAATCACTCTGTGCATGTGTATTACAATAAAATCAGTTTGAATAAAACACATAGAGTTTTATTTTAGGGGTACCAGTCTGTGTAAAGACTGCAAGGGGGGATAAAGCTGTTTGGTTAAAAATGGGAATGCTATTACCTTAATAGTTAAAAAGAGAGGGAAAGAAAAGATCTGTCCTAAAATGAATACGTGGCAGCCTTAGCTTGCCCGAGTCTTTAACGGAAGATTTCCACTTGTGTTTTCTGCCAAGTAAATTAAATTTATGAAGAAAAGCTAGACTCTACGTGTTAGACTGTTAGTATCTTTTAACAAGGTTAATGTGGTGAAGCAGAATATTGATAGAAGTGAGGTGTCATTTAACAGTGGACCAGCTGAGAGATCTTTGTGTTCCTATGTAACGTGAAGATTGAGTGTCCCATAAGGTTATTGTTTTCTGTTTTGTACTTACTCTTGCATGCATGCCAGGACATGCTCCGGGAAGAGGCAGAAACTTTTTTCCTTTTTTCTTTTGCGAATGCATTTATTTCCTGTCTAGAGCTGGAAAAGAGGAGCAACAAGAGGGGTTTTGTTAAATACAGCAAAATCTAATTACAGCTTGATTTAAAGCCACACTTACACAATGGCTGAGGGTTGAGTTCACTTCCACAAAAACAAACTTGTTGGCTTCCTACTGTGCATCGAGGAAGGTGGAGATGCATGTCCTAGAGAGGTACTGCTTCCCTCTACTGGCACCAGCTTTTCTTACACTGTTCTGCAGCTCTGCTACGTGGTATAAAAATATGACTGTATTCCTATGAAAAAAAAAGAATACTGATGCATGAATTCATTGGTGTTTACTCATCTTACTGATTATGCCACAGGTAACCTGCTGTGTTGTAGGTTACTTGTGATAGGCTTGATGTCACTTTTCTATGAGCTGTAGAAATACTGTTTCTCCAAATGAACAGCTGTTCAAAGGAGAAATGTTGGTGAATAAACTGCATTTTCTTGACAACACGGTTTTCACTGAGTGTGCACCTCTGAAAGAGGCAAGCTCTTGATTGTCTGCTGAAGTATTATCACTGCTGGGGTATTGGAATAGTTGAAAATGTGGCTTAAAACTTGTAGGGGTTTTCTTTTTTCAACTGGTTTAGATGTCCTGATTGTTTTTTAACACTCTTTCTCTGGGGAAAAGGTTATGCGATTCCAGCTTAAAGTTCATCATTCACAGAATGTTTTTCTCTTTCTGGGATAGCCTTTGCCCAAGGGTCTCATCACAGACGGCTTCATAACAGCAGCTCGTATAGTCAAGACTGACATGCACGTGGTCTTTAATCTTTTCTTGTTTCAGCTGCTGATTGCTATTTTTAGCAGTTTTTGATTACCGAACTTGCATTTTATGCTGCTACTATTCCTTCTATTTCTGCTACTCTAATTCTTACTTTTAGCAGAGTCTAGAGATTAAATGTATTACTCTACCATTATCTAGAAAAATCAGTGCTAAGCAAAGGTGCTGGACTAGTCAAGCCCAGTATACAGGTGGCAAATGTTTGTTGCAGTGCATACTACTTTCCAGTTTTTCCTGCATCCTTCATTATTCTTATCTTCAAGATTGTTCTAAAGCCTTATGCCTGAGGTGAGAATAAAGGCCTTACTGTTCATTAGGCGTGCATTAACATACGCAGCACGAAATTATCCAACATCCCTATTCAGTGGCCCTCAAACAGGAGCAAAGCAGTTGTGCGTGGTGAGGGAGGAGGTGTTGACAGGAGGCCAGCAGAGGAAAGATGTTGCCCTGGAAGAGGGAAAGTGGTGGTAGAAGTGGCCCGTGGTGAGAATGAAGTTGCTGTGCTGCTTAGCAGTTCTGCTGAGCCATATTTGGAAGCTGCTTAGTGAAGAGTTGGTGAAAAGGCTGGAGCAAATGGGTCAGCTGGTGCCTCAGGACATGGGGTAAGTCTTGGGGAAAGAGGAGCAGGCTTGAGCCAGGAGGAGGAGGGAGCAGATCCTTGTAAGGATGAGTGGTGTCATGGGAAGGAAGGAGGGACAGCAAAGCTTGCTCAGGAGAGAGCTTTGCAGAGACAGTGGTAGAGAAGCAACACTAGAGAGAGGGGACCAGGCTCAGATGGTATGTGGAAGTAAAATAGTTGAGGCTCTGTAGTGTGGTTAGTGTTGCAGAAAGGCCAGAAAAGAGGAGGGATACAGATCTGTGCAGGGCTTGTGAGAGAAGTGATGAGATGAGAGAGTCTGGCAGGGCATTTGTGACAGGTAAAGAATGAGCCAAAATGGGTGGTCCTTCTTGACAATGGGTAGGCTAGCATGCAAAGAAATAAAAAGCTGGAAGAAGTAGAGAGGAGGGACAAGATCTTGCAAGATGACTTCTTCTTTCACTGCTAGAGCAAACTCCTGTTTTTTTGTTTGGTGTTTGCTCATTTTACACTTCTCAGAGGATTTGAGACCCAGCTATATTCTTGTGATATTGGACAACTAAATCTGGAGTTGATGATGGGGGGAAAAAAGAGAACTGCAAAGCTTGCTGTGATACTGAGAGGTCAGTGAATAGTATGAAGACAGTCGTATCTCTGTGTATAGCTATATAGAATTGAACTCCTGAAATGACAAGGAAGTTTCTTTGCCATGAGGTCATACCCGGGGAACTCTGCCCATCTTAAGTCCCAAACTGCTGTTCAATTTACACAAACTTTTGTAAACATCAATTCACCACTTATTGCTTTTCCCCCAGATGTTTCTGGTCTTTAGTTAGGTCCTAGCTAGAGTTTCTGTATTCAGTGCTTTGTATTTTCCTAGAGTCATGTGAAAGTCATCAACTGCAGAAAGAGAGATGATCTTTGCAAGCACTGTTTTGCCTGCATTGTGTGTGGCTTTCAAACCTTAAGGTGCCCCACAGCGCTAGGAGGATCACCTTGCAGTCATCCTCTTCCGTCATGTCATGTTGAAGTCCTGACCTAGTAAAAGGAAGGAGGTGAGCATTGATTGGGATAAAAAAAGGCAGTCAGGTCCCACCCTTCGCTAGTTCTCTTCAAACCGAGGTTCTACAGAAAATGGTGATGGGAGGGAAAATCTTTGAGCGCATATGTGAGTGTCCAGGGATTGAAGACGATGTTTTGTATGGCTGCCAGCTGGACAAGAGAGCTGCACGCATTCACACTGGAGTAGTGTCTAGTGAAATACTCATTGTTGTGACCCTTGTGGTCCCTGTCTGGACCTGTCCCTTGTCACCCAGCTGGCTCTGGGCACTCCCTGCTGGAAACTGTGAAGATACCTAAAGGAGTTTTGTGGCTTTTGCAGCATCTCATGTCAATCTGAATTTCTGCAGTCAGTCTCTTTAGAGGAAGTCATAGAGTTGTTTTGGTTAGAAAAGACCTTTAAGATCGTCAAGTCCAACTGTTCAGATGATTTGAGGTGCAGAGGTGTGTGAATTGCCCTTTTTCTCCTGATTCTATTGTGGTTTTCTTTTTTTTATAGTTGAATTCTTTAAAAAAAACAGATAACAACAAAACAACCCAACAACCAACAGTTTGATAAGCTCCCACCTACTTGTCAATGTTGATACGCAGAAATGACTTGGGATGAGTTAAAAGCTTTGTTCTCTTTGAAGCTTTTCGTTCAACTGTGACAGCTGCAAAGTTTATTCTCCTAGGAGATGCACAAATCCACCTCCATCCCTTAATAATTAAACAACTGGGTGTTTCTGCTGTTTCTTCAGTGGATACATTTTCAGAGATAATGAAATTTTCAGTTACATTAATTACCAGAAGTACACTGTCAAAATACTAGGTATGTGATTTTATTACTTCTCTGAAAGAGCCATAAAACCTACCAACGACCAAACTCTGGACTTTGTAAAATTTTTGAAAGGAAGACTAATTTTAAATTTATGAAGAAGGATATTCCAAAGCCATGTAATATAGGATAGAGATGGTTTTCTCGGTTCTGATCACATTGAATCTTCTCTCTGTTTTAAAGGAACTTAACTCCTGTGGTGAATCTAGTTGTTGTTTAACATGCAGATTTTTGGGACTCTGTCTGAGTGGGAAAGTTTACAGAATTAAGGCATTAGGTGGCATAACCCTCCTCTTGCATCTACCCGATATGGTTGGATAAGGGACTTGATGTATGAAATGGAGCCAGTAGGTCACGTTAATCAATTGACGGATAATCTTGAGCATTAAATGTCTACTGTGGATTTTTCACTTTACCTTGATTAGCGCTGACCAGTTGCGATACGGAGCACTGAGGCGTTCAGAAGGCAGAGACCACATGTTTTCTGCACTGAAAAGAGCTCTTTGCATGGACCGTAGTGAGCCTTAAGTGGACTTCCAGTGGAGGGCTTCAGTCCTCCTGCAACTCTATGGTTGCCAGTTCTGGGGCTGTCTCCCAGCTTACCAGAAGTTGCATCACTCCACCAAATGTAGCTTTTCCAGATAGCCTTTATCCTTTCACAGGGGTACCTGATGTCATGGTGGTTATCATGGTAGGCTATCTGGAAATAACCTGCTATGTGATAAAACTAAAAGTTTCTACTCAGGTTTATTTCTTAGAGTGTGTACTGAATGAGAAGAATCCCTGTTTAATTTTTCCCAAGGAACTAGTGCTAGCTTCTTGATTTATTGAAGTCTGAAGAGTACAAAGGATAGAAATTTTTTTCAGTGAACTTGTTCATAGCTGATTTTATTTTTTCACCATTGTCCCTGAGTCATCCTACTATGGCACCGTGGCATGAGAAGGACTTGTTACCCCCAACTATTAACACGCTTCTTAATAACAGGGTTCTTACTAGACTTAATGAGCATGCTTATGCTAGATAAATGTACACTCTGGAACCTAAATCAACCTTCCCTGATTTGTACATGCCAACATCTTCAGAATAGTTTTCTGATCTATAAGCTATTTTCCAGAAAGAGATACGTTTATGTATAGATCTGTTTAATACTATTGGGGAGTTCAAGTTTGTTTTGTTTCTTTTATTGCTGCTGCCTGTTGCAGCCATAACTTGTATATTAGGTTAGGTGCTGTAAACTTTCAGAGGAGTGAAGTATTTTCTCATGTGTCATGTAAACAGTGTTTGATCTGTGGTGGACTGCTTGAGCAAAGCAAGTCTAAGATACATGACCTCAGCCAAAAATTAGTCATTTCAGTGTGATTTAAGTTATCTCTATCCAGAATTGCCTGGCAGTAAAATGTAATTATCCTTGTATCCATGCTTGATATGTTTGCATCAATTCTGAATGAAATTTTGTTACCTGTGGATTATTCCGGTAGGATTTTGTCTTCTGTAGAGCTTTCTATTTGTTGTCTGTCTTCTCTTTCTCTGTTCTACTAATAAGAGCAGATAGGTTTGAAGAAATTAATAAACCTATAGACACCATGCTTACTTTGTGACTCTTAAGAGTTACATCTTGATAAATTAGTCTTACAAGAACATGTTCTTTTGCAATACTCATTCACTTGAGTTTTCACTTTGATAGGCAGCCTGTAATGAAAATGTTGACTCACCTGGATGATATCTTTGTTTTCTTTATTTTGTAAGTCAGATTGCAAGATAATTTTAAATTACAAGTATTAGATCACATTTTCTTGAACAATTACTTATGATTATGCTCAGTTACTGCACTCGCCTATTTTAGTCACAGTCAATGTTTTAAATTTCAGTGTTAAGAGAGCCAGAAGGTGTTTATATAGAGTCCTATATGATGTTAGCTTCATATCTTGTTAGCTTAATATTTTGAGTCTCTTCCAATTAATGGCACTCCTTGTGTTAAAAACCTTTGTACAAAGAACAAAATGGATTTGTCTTGTAACATAAAGTATAGGTAATCTTGGGGAGGAGGAGGGGGGAAAAAAGGGATCTGTGAGATGTAGCCTCGATATGTGCGTAATGTAGTCTTCCATTCTTCTATAGATTGTGTACCAGCAGCCTTTAATTTTCAAATGCTTGCTTTCTAGTGCAAGTACTCAAATGACTCACCAGTTATCTAAAGCATCAGGTAACTATACCTATCTTTAGCTTTGTTCTGTTGTCTTATCCTTGTTTCTATCTTCATTTTCTCAGTTGTAAGCTACAGTGAGTTTCATTAATATTTAGAAACAACAAAAACCCCAAACAATGTGGGAAGTTTTCCCAAGTGTTCTCACGAGTACTGCCTCTGCAGGCTCTTCATAGGCTCTTTCTTCTGATGGTCAGGGCATGTGGAGGAGAAGTCTTCTGTTTCTTTCACAGTGCTTTCAAACACAAAATACTTAACTGCAGCTGCCAACAGGCTACGCTTTTCAGTTGGAGGTGATAACTTTTTTAAGAAGAGGTGTCTTCTCTCTGCTACTCCTGGGATCTGCCCTGATGGGGGTGTCCCTGATAGCGACCGATGCTCCAGTGGTGCCTTGATTTTGGTAGTTGGTCTTTGCCAAGGCATGACCCCAGCATTTACTTTCCTCCTCCACTGAGGAAATGCTGTGTGTGGCAGACCATGGTATTTAACCATGGGTTGGAGTGTCTTACCTTTTTAGCTCACTAGATCGAAGTACTGAATTGCAGGGGATCAGACAAGAAATTAGTACTGTTTTTCCATCTGCCTGCCTTGAAGACTATGTAAATTAAATCTATTTATCTGTAACAAAAGTTATGTCCACACTGCAAGAACTACAGTTAGCAAGTATGAGCTGCTGCTTGTGTTCCTGCTGGGAAGGATCTTGTCTGGCTAATTTTGTTTTTAAAGTAGTTACGGGTAGGTTCCCCTGAGATTTGTAGAAAAGAGATGCAAATAATATATACAACAATGACAATCTTACTTTTTTCTCAGAAGTTTTGTAGATCTGCCTCCAGCAGGTTTTGACAGCTGATGAGGTGAGCAAAGGTGTACTGCTGCCTGGAAGAAATCCTTTGTTTTCTGGAGTTCTCTGCCTGTTAATACCTGTTAGGTGTAGATTTTGCTGCCCATTTCTTTTGGGCACATGCTTTTTTAATTTCCTTTTGGTTAGTTCTTTTTAGGTTTTTTTTTTTTGACATAGCGAACTTCTCAAGTGCAGGCATGTATCTCTTTCAGTGCCAGCAGCTTTTACAGATACTAGGCTTTATTTTTTTAATTTCCGGATCATCTCCTATATCTCCCGTTAGTTTGGCTTGGTACTTTTTACTCTTGTATTTTTATTTACTTGAGGAAGTTACCTGTAAGTTCTACCAAAAGTTAAGTTGGACTTCAGCTACAGGAAGGCTGGAGGGATGTGGTGGATTGGGGGACATGAGAAATTCTGATGTATGATATCTTTGGGAAGACTTTAAGGACCATCTGGTTTTACTCCAAATCCCTTCTTCCGGTAGTTTTGGGAGTTGAAAAAAATATGTATACAGAGACCTAAAAAAAAAAATTGTGACTAATACAAAACATAAAAGATAATTTTCAGACTTTTCTGCTGCACACTGTCAGATCTGTAAAAGTCAATTTAAATCTCAAATTCTGAATGAGTACAGATTTCTGAACATAAATTCTTTGCCCTAACTTAGAAAGTAGAATTAAAAAAAAAAAGAAAACATAGATCTAATTTGGTTGGGTTTTGGTCTCATTTTATGGATGAGATGCAAAACAATAGTAGAAGCTACTGTTTCCTGACATAGTGTACTAATTTACCACAAGAGATTATTATATTCCAAGTACCCAAAGAGAAAATGAGCCTTCTAACTTCTTCTCAACATCAATATTTCAAAGTGCTGTTTTTAATGAAACAGATACGGAATGATATAAATGGGGCAGTTGTAAGGACCCAGAATAGCTTGAATACTTTAAGTGAGATAAATGGTTAGATTTTGTAGATTAGCCATGCACAGGCCATAGCTCTGTGCTGAACTGATCAGTGTGAAAACTCAGTACAATGTGCAGGGTTATTTACGCTGCTTCTAAATATTCATATTTATGCTAGTGGGTGGGATGTGGTCGGATTGCATGTGGTTGTCCAACCGAGTATAAAAATCATCATAATTTCTAATTCATGCAGTGTTTTTCATAGTTAGGCAGTTTCTGTTCTAAAATACGAATGACGCATACAGTGAAGTCAGTGTTAAACACTTAGGCAACTTTGAAACTTGCTCATGTTTCCCTTCTCCAGCAGTCCTTTTACTGTGGTTATGCTGCTTGTGTTTTGACTACACACTGGTGGAATTTGCTTTGAAAATATCAATGCCTGTTTTATTTGCCTATTAGCTTTGGAGCAGCAGCTTCTTTGGACACTGATTAAGGCAGTTTAGGGAGCAAGGAGAGACCTTCTTGTTCAGATCATTAAAGACTGCATTATCATAGAGTATGCAGGAGCTACAGGTTTGAGACAGACTGAAAGCTCCAGTTCTGACTTCATTTAATTTTGAGTTCTCACCTTTTGACCTTATTTTCCTATGTTTCTGCCTAATTTCTGTAGGGACAAAAAAGGATTATTTTTATGCTATTAAGCTTATGTTGTTATGGGATTACTGATTTCCCTTTCCATCTCTGACATGTTTGGGACTTTGACTCACTCCCTCAAGCAGGTGATGTCTCAGTGGTGGGAAACCAGTGATCTCAAAAATGTGCTGTCCTTCACAGGGTACAGTATTAGGAAAGATGAGGCATACCTGCTGCATATTTCAGCTCACAAAATGTGTTTCAGTTCGCAGTGAAGGCTAGGTTCAAACCTATAACCATTACCTGCTTTATTCCTAATCTTATGTTGGTATAAATTCTTGGCAAAATAATGCCTGTAAAATGATGCGTGTGTCAGTAGTGTTAAGTTACAGTGCCGGTGAGGCAAAGGTTGTTATGTACTTGCGTTTTGCTTAATGTAAGGCTGAAGATCATGATGCCTGTCCTTTTAGAAACCTGTTCTGAAAGTGCTGGGGATTTGCAGCTGGGACAAAGGGATCAAAGGCTCCGTCTGATTTGGGATTGATCCTCTGAGCAGTCAGTACTTTGTGAGGGTGGCCACCTGAAGAAGTTCTGATTGACAGCAGTAGTATTACAAGTGGTGATTTGTATGAGGCTGCCATGCCATGCTATGTAGATAATGTGCTGCAGAGAAATGGGGTGACACTTTCTGCCCCCAGGCCTAGGAAGGGAAGGTGAAGAAAATGCATGCTGTTTTGCCCAAGAAAGGTTTGAGAAGGCAGATCAGTAAGTAATTTGTCCCCAGAATGTGACAGAGTTCCCCTGGTGCATGTTTCCCACTTTCTCTGGAGCACTCTCTAGCTCCTATGCTAGTTTTGGTAGGATAGAATCATAAAATGGTTTGGATTGGAAGGGACCTCAAAGATCATGTAGTGCCAACCCCAATCACTCTCCCCCTCACCTTAGTTGCAGCACCATGTGGGGTGTGGAGTGTCTGCTCAAATGGTCAGAAAAGGGTGGGAAACAAGAAATGGGAGCCTCCAGGCTTGAGTGTGGGCACTCGTCTGTCTCCATTTACACTAATTTTTTATAATCCTAGTTATGTGACTTGTCTGCTCATTTTGCGTTAGAGGATTGGCTAAAAGGCACAACCGGTTCTGAAAGCAGGAGCTGGGACCTTAAGAGCCTCGTGAACTTTAACTACTACTGCTGCCTGAGATGCAAGTAAGCCCTTCTTCAGGAACATTATATGGAGTGAGGGTTCTGAACACACTTTTTATGAAAGGCCTTTTGGCTTGCTCTATTAAATAATTAGGCCTCTTCCTGGAGAGGCTTTTCATCTGTGCCAGCAAAATGCTTCTGGGTTCTTGTAAGAAGACTTTGAGACTGGGTTCTAGTTTAGCGAGTTACAGTTGCTGGTTTTATTTGGACACAATTTCTAGTCATTAAATTAACAATATTTCCAAGATTAAAATCTAAATTTATTTTACATTTGGCTAAAAAGTCTTGAAGTTTAGGCTGTCTTCAAACTTGTTAGCCTTGAAATGATAAGTAAACCCATTACATTCAAAGCTAGCTTTCTTCTGGGATTCATGGTGCTGAATATCTTGAACTCTTGTGTAAAGTAATAACGTATGAGAGTTGCTCTGAAATTCTGAATTATGGGTGTGGACTAGAGACTCAAGTGTTGAAGTTTTACAGTTTCTGAGCTCCCAGCGAGCTGGTTGGCAGCGGGGTGATTTTTGAGCAAATGCCTGTATGTGTTAGCATCTGTGAGGAACCAATTTATGCTCCAACAGTTGCACCTTGACTTGCTTTCTAGTTCCATCTTGCAGCTGAACATAAACACCTTCTTGCATAGAGAGAAGTAAGAGAGCAGAAAATATTCTTTGAAGAATAAAAAAACCCCAACCAATAATATGCTTTAGAGAGCTTGATGGATCTTCATTGTCATCACACAAGATCAAAGAAGGCCTTGGAGCTGCCCTTTCTACTCAGAATCGAAATAACATTCTTAATTACAGAAGTGAGTAAGTCTGGAGTTTCTCCTTCAAAGCAAGGAGTGCTGCACTTCATCCTTCAGCTTTTGCATTCTTTGCAGCATAGCGTTTTTGAAAAATTATACCTGTCCTCTAATGGAAGACTTGCATTTAAAATTTTCCCAGGGCAATCTATAGATAGCTGAGATACTCAGGATCAGATTGTGTCGTCTATTGCAGTAAGTTGGTCATAGTGAAAACGATACTAAATAGAGGAGGAAAAGAAAGTGCCAGCAGTGGTGATGAAGATTAATAACATGGAGGTACTGGAAGTGTACTTATTATATTGCAAGCTCTTTGGTACGTTCTTCTGCTAAACTTATTTGTCGGCTTTCTGGCTTAAGTGATACTCTCGGGATCCCTATTCTCCACCACAGGAAGTATAAAAAGAGTAAAAAAATGTATGACCCCTTATGCAGCCTCTTGTGGTAGATTTAACATCCCATGTCCTTGTGAGCAGTTGATTTTTGCTACCATTCTACCTCTCGTTAGGACGTCTGCATCTTATATCAGTCATGTTTCGGATTTTTTATTGCTCTCTTTTTAAACCTTTTTGTTACGGTCTGCTAATGTGTCTTTCTCACCTGGCTGTTTGGAAGCAGAGGCTGCTTTTTCTATACTATATTTTACAATCTTTGACTCACTAGGGTCATGATCATTGATTTTTGTGCAAGTCAGACGTGAGCTATATGGAGTCCATGGTCTGGATGCACTATGTAAGGCTATTTCTTATGCTTGCAGTGTTACTGAGAAGTATTGTGGTCCATTTCTGTGGTTCACCAACTTCATGCCCATCTGGGTGGTCAGCCAGAGGTCATGAAGTGGTGGCTAGGAGGCACATGTGTTTCAGTCTTGCTAAGGCCTCAGTAGTGCTGGAAGGTGTGTTGGTTTTGAAATGGCCAGTTTACACTGCATCTCTGCAGCCAGCTGTGAAGAAAGGTAGTGAAGGCAAAAATAAGTAGGTCGAAAAGCAAGAGGACACAAAGGATATTTGTATAGTTGGAGGTGGTTGCTGAAATACGGTATAGAGGTAGAAGACGACATTGCACTGAAGGAAAAATGGAAGGAACTGGAGGCGAAATGGAAGATTGTTAGTGGAATGGAGATGTTTGAGTGATATGTGATGGGAAGCATGTTTCAGAGGAGGATGTGAAGTCTTTAAAATGATCTATCATTTGAATTGGGTATTTCTGTCGTCTTAAGGATGCAAAAAGAAGAATACTCGACCAACCTGGTAGCCTTCTACAATGTCATCACCAGCTGGGTAGATGTGGGGAGAGCGGTGGATGTAGTCTACCTTGACTTCAGCAAGGCATTTGACACTGTCTCCCACAACATCCTTGCAAGGAAATTTAGAAAGTACGAGATAGATGAGTGAACAGTGAGGTGGGTAGAGAACTGGTTGACTGGCAGAGCTCAGAGAGTGGTGATCAGTGGTGCAGAGTCTAGTTGGAGGCCTGTAACTAGCGGTGTTCCCCAGGGGTCGATGCTGGGTCTGGTCTTGTTAAATATCTTCATCAGTGACCTAGATGATGAGATAGAGTCCTCCTCAGCAAGCTTGCTGATGATACAAAGCTGGGTGGAGTGGCAGACACACCTGAAGCCTGTGCTGCTGTTCAGTATGACCTGGACAGACTGGAGAGTTGGTCAGAAAGGAAACTGATGAGGTTCAACAAAAGCAAGTGTAGAGTCCTATACCTGGAGAGNCTCCCCCTTTTTTCTGCCCTAGTGAGACCCCATCTGGAGTACTGTGTCCTGTTCTGGGCTCCCCAGCTCAAGAAAGACAGGGATCTCCTGGAGAGAGTCCAGCGGAGGGCAGCGAAGATGATAAAAGGCCTGGAGCATCTTCCCTATGAGGAAAGGGTGAGAAACTTGGGTCTTTTCAGTCTGGAGAAGAGAAGGCTGAGAGGGGATCTGATCAGTGTTTATAAATATCTAAACTGTGGGGGACAACTGGACGAGACCAAACTCTTTTTGGTGGTGAGTAGTGAGAGAACAAGGGGCAGTGGCCAAAAACTGGAACACAGGAAGTTCAACTCCAACATGAGAAAGAACTTCTTCCACAGTGAGGGTGACGGAGCACTGGAACAGGCTGCCCAGAGAAGTTGTGGAGTCTCCTTCTTTGGAGACATTCAAGATCCGTCTGGATGCCTACCTGTGCAGCCCAGTGTAGGGCACCTGCTTTGGCAGGGAGTTGGGGGTTGGACTTGATGATCTCTAGAGGTCCCTTCCAACCCCTACCAATCTGTCATTCTGTGGTACTCTCTTCTTCCATGTCTGGTTGTGTGGGCAAAGTGCCCAGTATGGTAAACCTTCTGCAGGCTTCACTTCAGATCCTTCTTTTCTGCATCCATCAGTGGCAGGATGAAACATTCATTCTCTGAGGGGGCGGTGATGGGCTGGTGTCTTCATTTTGGTCAGTTTGGTCTTCAGTGAAGATACTGCCAATGTGTAGGTCTGGAGGCGAGAGATGCTAATGTCCTTTGGAATGTGGGGGAGTGTGGGTGGGTTTGTTTTTATGATTCTGAGAAAAAAGTGAATATGAATGCTATAAAAAATACTCTAGGAATTGATCTTAGTGCTGTCCTAACAGAGGATAACATCTGTTTTATTAAGCATCCAGAGGAAGCGCTGTCTGGGGCTTTTAGAGATATAATTAGCGTATTTGGGAAAAAAAAAAAACAACCCCAAAGTTTCAGGTTAGCTGGCCAACTTCAAAGCATGATCAAGAGCATTGACATGCACGCACACACGTATATGCACACATGCTGTTTTACCAGACTGAAATCAGGATCAGTGTAAGAAATGTCCCTGTGCTCCATAAAATGAACATGGGCTCTCCCGTGCCAAGTGCCAACCTTGAAGCCTGGCATTTGTGACTTCCTGAGAAAAGTTTACATGTCAAATAGTAGGCCCATGTTTTATTTTCCTCCATGAATGATCATGGGGTATTCTGATGAGCTTACCACCAATCTGCAGACTTCCCATACTCTACCAAGTACTTGCTAGTTAAGAAAACAGCCCGACAAATAACTGTGGTGAAGTTAAAGGTAGTTTTTGCAAGAAAAGAAAAATAACACTAGATAAATTTCTTTGGTAAGGAAAATTGAAATGTAGGAAAACTCATGGAAGAGAAAATTGTCCCCTCATCTTTTAATCTGTGTAAATGTAAAACGTACAATACAAAACTCTTAAGGTGGAGGTTGTTATGTATACATAACCATGGGATGGTTTAGCTCACTACTAAAAGCCTAATGAAAGCATCAAGCCAAGTAAAATATTCATTAGAGAAATTGGTTCGTTCAACCTCTCAAGGCTACAGCTTGGAAATATACACACTATTGCCTTTAGAAATGCAGCATGTTGATTCACCAGCCTTTTTGCTCAACTCATTTTCATTCCATATGTTTACTATACTTTGCAAAATCTGATTAATTGAGGTAGAAGTTTCCAAGCAATATTTGGTGTATTTTTAAGTCAAAGGTTAAGTGTTATCCAGAGTGAAACCTGTTTATTTGCAAAACCTATCAGAAACTTTTTATTTGAAATATTTTTGTATTGAAATCCTTGGATATATAATTATTTATAAAAGTGATCGTAACATAGTAAAAAGTTGCCAAATTAATCTCTCTGTTAATTCATTTAGATGTGCCTAAATGAAGTGTAAAATTCATTAATGTGCTAGCTAGGCAATTTTCACTGAAAGATGCTGGTTTCTATTTCTATGATGAGTTTGTAATACCCCCGTAGATTTTCCTCTCTCCTCCCCTCTGTGATGGGCATCTGTCTCAGATCATATGGTTTTGGAATATTTTGATTGAAACTATTCTGTCAAGGAACAGGGCTAGAGAAAACCTAACTTGCTTTTAATTTCTAAAAACATTGCAGAGACCCTCTGTTGCCATGCAGAGAAGCAGGAACTTGAAACTTAGCACAGGCAGATAACTTGTGCCAGGGGACAGGCTTTTGCTTTCGATGAAAATCTGCCAAATATTGGCCAACTCACGTACCTTTGGTAATTTGTTCCCTTCCAACAGAGACTTGCTGGGCCTGAGGAATCTCTTGTGACTGTGTCCTCATGAAATCTCTCTTGCTAACACAAAGAGATCCCTTCCAACCCTACCCATTCTATGATTCTACCTATACATGGCTGTATCCTGTCCCAGGACTGGTGCACGGCACTTGTGTGTGGTCACCACGGGTGGTGGGGGCAGGCTGGTGGAGCTCTGTGGTGTTCTCAGTTGGAGTTTTAGCTACCTGCCTTTTGCTGAATACGGACCCTTATGAGCCACTGCTGGCTCCAGACATCAGACCTGCAGTGCTGTTGCCCATGCCTTCCTTGCCCAGCACACTGTTGTGATGGTTGGAAGTGACTGTTAAAATTCCGTCAGACATTGGGAATCTTCTGACTCTGTGTGTGTGTATATCTTTGCTTAGCAAATGTAAGAATTTCAAGTAACTGGATCAAAGGACTCGGGTCAAGACTATCGGTCATGTTCCCCAGTTACTACCTCTAGTGAAATGTTAGAAAAATCATCGTGGATCTGATAATTGAATAATTGAGCATCTTGTCTTCCTGTGTGTCTTGAACTCTTTTTAAATTAAGTTTTTAGCCTTTGTATAATCACACCTCCTGCCTTTACTCATGAAATACATAGTTTTCTGGCTTTGAGCAGTACTGCTAAGAAACTTGGAATATTCTACAGTACTTTAAAGAAGCACATGTTATAAAAATTGATGAGCTCCTTAGATGATGTAGTCTGAAAAGGAAGACTTAATAAAATAGCCTTCTTCGTTTATTGCAACACAAAACTTAATGTTGACTGCAAGTTGAATCAAGGGGTAAAATGTCACTCTTTCTGCATTTCATTTTTATTTCCAGCTGTATATAGCTTTGAGAATATTTTTCTTGCAGAGATGAAGTCTGCTTGTAGCACCAAGCGACTCTTTATGAGCAATTTTCCCTGGCAGATTAAGAAAGCTGTGACACAGCTATTTACATATTGTCAATAAATATGGTCTTGCACTGTGCTACCACCTGAAAGTCTTGTTCCATTAGTAACATTTTATTTGGGAGCAAATACAATTTTTGTACTGAGGTATGATAGATAAAATGTTTATAAACAAGCTTTAATATCTTGCACTTGGGCTGTGCCTGATACTGTATGGTGCTGGTGATAAGAGCAAAGAATTAGGAAAACTGCTGGTGTGGGCACACAGGAGCTCATTATTGCGGTGGGGTTTGGGTCCTTGCAAGTACAATGTTTATGGATGTGTTTTATGTGTAACTTAGTGGAAAAATCTTAAAAATGTGTTGTGAAGTTTGTATATGCGTAATGCTGTAGCATCATGATATTTTTGCAGTATCGATGATGAAAAGTCTCCTGTATCTCACAAGAGGCACTGGGACTGGCACTTCTGAGAAACAGGCTGCGTACTTTCATCTTGCCACTGACACTTGAAAACCTTTTGGTCAGTGTAGAGTGCAGGTGATTCTATGAACCATGTGGGAACAGGAAACTTCAAGAGATTGTTTTCCGATTTGTGCTAATCAGAGTGAAGATTAATTGAAACATGCTGTCAAGGAAGACTAAACTACAGGTGCCTGTGTCTTTTTTTTCATGATTATTTACCTGATCTTGTAGAAACTCTCAGCATCTTCCAAATGCACAATGGTCTCTTAGATCATAATGTTCCTTAGTTTTGTGGCTTAATGTAATTACAAGATAATATGTAAGGCTCACTAGAGTTAGTTGTCCATACTTCTAAGGAGTATTTGCTCACTGTAAGTATTTTCCAGATTAATTCTGTTGTTTTGCATAATAGCAAAAATTTCCTTGACATTTCCACCATAGCCTCATGAAAGCTTAGTTAGGACTTTACGTGCCAATGCACACAGAAGCCCTGGGGTCATCTGAATATCTGCTTACGTGTAAATGTAAAGGACAGAGGGGGTCCTCTTGACTTCTGTAGGGCTACTGTGTGCTGAAAGCATGTGCGTGGTGCCTCACCGATCCGAGGTCTGCATTGTAGATACTGAAGTACGCAAACCGATCTGAGACCTACTGTGTTTGTGATGCTGGTAATGTGTGTGTTCAAAACAAGAATTCCTACTGGCAGAATCAACTGCTGCATTTTACTGTCTCCTTCCAATGGACATAGCAAACTACAAGTGGTCAGCTTCTGAAAGAGCACTCCTAAATATATCCTTTTTCTTTTTTTTCCAGAGACAAACCCCCTTGTAGGTGAATCATTCAGGAAAAGCGATGGCAAAAGCCCAAACGGGAATTTTATCTTTATGCACCCAGACAAACAGCAATCCCAAATGTTGCTGCTTTCGCCTAAAAGGTGTAATAGGTTCAAGCTCTCGTTTCCTCGCGCGCGGTGCCTCAGCAGCCTTGCGCTACGGCAAACGGGCTATAATTAGATTAGCAGCCTGCTAAGCAGCGGTGACAGTCAGTGAGCCCCAGCGAGCATGTGCTGGATTCTGCATGTGCCTCGCGCTTATTGGCGGCCGAGGTTGCTGCCTGCCGGTTTGATAGGTTTCCCCAGTAATCTTTATGCTGCATTACAGACATAGATACAGAGGTACTGTGTGCATGCAAGGAGAGAGGTGCTCAGCTTGTAGCGTAAAAGAAAGCCCACAGATGAAAGGCACTGGTCTTTGTTGCAAAACATCAGTACTTAAGGACTGCTAGCCGCAAGCGGAGAGGTCAGTGAAGGAGTCTTACTTGGTGGTAATTACTTTCAGGTCTTTATCTCTCCGGTAAAACAGTCATGCATGAAATGAATACTGTTAATCATGTCATCTGTTTAATTTGATCTTACTTTCATTAATATCATGTGTACTCCAGGGAGAGAGCCATCAGATTACAAAACATATCATTAGAGTGGGTTTAGTACAAAAATAGAGTGTATTTATACAGGAATATTGCTTTCATTTGAAATTTTGAGGCTGTGCATGTGAGTGATTTTACTGGTTGCCTTTTGTTATGCTAATGGAAATATTTCTTTTACTGGGATGTTTTCTGCACAGCAATTGAATTAGAGCATTTATAACTATTAGCATATGAAGGTAAATCTCTAAATAGTGATTAGTTTAAAAAATAATTTTGTGAAGTGTTCTTAAATTTGATCACAGCAATAACTATGTTGACGGTTCTCTTGCAACAAGATAGAGGGATGAGGAGTAATATGCTATTGTTCTTTCAACAAAGATGCTGGAGCCTTCATGTTTGGGTGGATTCTTTGTTTCATCCACTGGGTTTTATTTTAAGTGGCTTTCAAAATGAAACTAAAGCCTGATAGATTGCAGTATATCCTTTGCTTGCACACACATTTTTTTTTAAATAGATATATGTATTGTTCTCAAAGGATGAATTTTGGCCCAAAGCCTTGTTTATTGTCAGAACTGCCTTCAGCAGTAGTATGAAACAAGATGTATGTGTCGATCTTTTAATCTGTGATTCTGAGGCTATTAACAGTACGTTTCATAGCGTCATACTCATTTAAGTTCTTTTCATACTTGACTTATGCATCAATTGATCACAACTTTTCTTATAAAAAGCATGCATATTTAATGAGCATATTTTACAGTGAAAGCTGTTCAGAACAGAAGGAAGCAAGCATGAAGTACCAAAAAAAAAAAGTCTCAACGTTGTCATGCCTCATTTGATGACTTGAATATTGAGGCTGACTGTTGAGACTACAAAGTTAATGCCCTTGTCTGTGTCAGCCTCCAGAGCCCACATGAACTTGTATATTAAGTCACCAGTCATCTGGCTGGCTGGCTGCCACCATGCGTCTGAGGTGCGAGTAGATTGTCTCAGCCAGGATCAGAAAGGTGTTAGAAACGGGAGCTATTTTGGTATTAGTCTTCACTCTTCCCTCCGCACCTATCCGTGAAGATGTTTTTCTTACTGTATAAACCAAAGCAAAATTTAAGTTGTTCACTCTTAAACTGTACAGTATGAAACTGTCGTACCTCCTGAGTAGATACCCTTAAAAGTGGGCATTTATTCACTTGCTAACTTTGTATGGCTGTGGGTACAAGAGAAACGCGTGCTTTATTATTTGTGATAGTGTACTCAAAAGGAAAAGTATTTGGGAGGTCTAATCACAGATGGTACCAGCTGCTTTGAATTTTCTTCACCTGGGTTTTATTTCCAAAGTTGTTTTCTTCGATGGAGACTCGGAAAAATGCATTTTTGCTTATTAGCAGTTAACCCTGGAGAGGGAGAACTTGGGATGTGAAGGCATGTTGTTTTCAGGCAGCTTCGTATTGCTCCAAATTACCAACCAAAAATGTCTTAAAGAGGTTTTAAGTTAAACTATGCCTTCTGTCTTTTTTTGACAGCGGCTTAACTGAAGTAATTTATGCTCATTTCAACAGCATCCTAGGAAGGAGTAAATAACGGCAATGTTAGTAATAAAGAAATGTGGAAAGTAATATTCCCAGCTGCATTATATGTTTACCATATCCAGACAGTTTATTTTCAAGAGAAGGCAGGCTGATATTTTCTATTCCATGTATTGAGCTATCATTATTTCTAAGTAACGTAAGGCACAGCTGGAAAAATGCTGTAAAAGTTAGCATATTTTTGGTGATGAATACAGGTACTACCACCACCACCCACTGGCACTGAAATGCTGCACCGGCAGCTATTTAGGTGTGGACATCTCTGCCTCCAAAAAGAGCTGTGATGATCTATGCAAGCATCACCAGAAAAAATGACAGTCGTGAAACTGGAACTGGTGACAATGTGATTTAAACTTGCAATGCCTTAACAGCAAAGAATAAGCTACTCTGTTACTGCTTCTTTTTTTGTTATAACCTTGTTTTTCTTCTGGATAAACAAAGAAAGCAAATTGAAGCAACAGTTTACGTGGATTACTCTCTAAAAAAGTTGCAATTTTTATTGCTATAAACATATTTTAACTGTAATCAGGATATTGCTACGGGGAGTGTAGCACAGCTTCAGATTATTCTCAATGAGATTTTATATTCGAGTTTTGCCAATACGTTTCTTGATGTAAAAGGTTTTAATTACTCTTTGTTAGGAGATGCATGCGTAGCATATTTGCTGTGCACCTCTGTGAACTGTTCTTGTTTCTGACATGTTGCCCTGTAGATAAATCTCCAAGTCCTTTGTTATGTGAAAGGGAAACTTTTCTTTCCAACCAGGAATGCAATGTGCAGACATGTGTTTACATACGTACAGTAAGGATACAAAAGTATGTTACAAAAATCAGTGTTTCATATATATACACACGCACACACAGATATAGCTGGGGAAGAATCACTTGTACCATCTAACATGAATACATGTTTGTGCAGAAGTTAGTATGTTGTCAACACTTTCAATGTCGTACCAATACTTTCATTACAATCCAGTAGAAATATGAATACTCCTCGAAGAGTGGTGTTTTCAGGAACACTAGCTTTGGCTGCTTGCTGGAGGTGGGTATGTGCAGTAAGCTGGGTGCCTGTAAATAAACAGTGCTACACTTGCTCTGGTTTATTAAAGTATTATGTCTTTTTACTGCTACATGTGTAAGTGAATTTTGTATTAGTTGGACTTGGTATGGTTTTAAGTTTTAAAGCAGAAAGATAGTGCTTAAGGTTAATGCTTTTTTTTTTTTTTTTTGTAATCTGTTAGCAATGAAAGAGATACTCCTGAAAAACAGTTGTAGGGATTTAAAGTATTACCACTGTGTTTATTTTGTAGGATTTGCACTTATATGCCTTACAGTTTTCAAGTTGGGTAGCAGTGATATATGTATAAGGGTTTACATTAAAATGAGGAAAGTGATATTGTGTCCTAAAGCTCCTTTTTCTTTTCCTCTATTTTTTGAACCAAGTCCAATTATTTGCTGATGAAATATCTGTCTGTTTAAACAGTCAAGACATTCAATAGCCCATCTATAAATGCTTATTATAACACTTTGAGAGTTCACAGGAAATCAATAGCCTGTTTTCTATGTTCTGTTGGGTGAAGGTCTGTTTACCCTTTCAAACCTAAAGACTTGGGCTGGGTGATGAGGAGGTGCAGGATGAGCCGCCTTTGTGGAGATTCCCTCTGCAGGTTGTATGTTAATTTTGCAGAGGCCTTATTGTCATGATGCTCTTCCCAGGCTGATGCAGCAGCACTGAGTAACAGGATTGGAAATGTGACAGTGTTGTCCATATGCAGATGGCCGCTGCCCCATTTCAGGGGTCTGGGTGCTCCCATCTGTGCCCAGGGACTCGGTGCAGGCAAGGGCTGGCTGGCTGTGGGGAAGGTCCACCCCTCCCCTCCCATGGGGGTCTCACTCGCCCACCACATATTACTCTGGGGACTTACCATGTGGAGTCAGGAACTTAGAGCGGATTAAATATGCCTAGCTCTAGGCATCTGCATGTCAGACTGGCAATGTTTGGAGGAAGGCTGTGGTTTATAGAGCAGGGAATGGAAGCAGCAATGGCTTTTTCTTGCAGTTCTCACAGGTGCAGCAGTATGGTGTATTGAAAACTAAATGGATGTTATTTTTTACATTTAGTCGCTTGTTATGATTAATTTTAATTGTTCTTAAATGTATTACCTGTAGTATTAAGTGTGACTCGATAGATTTAATGTAGAGTACAACCAGGGAATAGTAATCCTGGATGTCATTGTCTGCGTAATCCTGGTAATGAGATTCCTGTCTCAGGTTCACGTTGCCTTGCATAGATGTGCTTCACCCACCTGTAGGCACAACTACTTGCTACGGCCTTTCCACAGAGCACCTGAAGTTTCCAACCCAGGTCTTCGCTTTATAAATACGTCATTTTTAGACATGAATTGTCCATTCCATAACAGACATTGTTTGAATTTATGCCTCGTCATGCAGTTTTCTCTTACTTCTGTGGTATATTGGTTTATTAATTGAAACAGAATATTATTTATACTGCTAATGATTATATGGCTGTTTATTTTTTTGGCTGCGTATCTTTTGGGTCTTGTAGAATTACTTTACTGCATCCATTCATACCTTCCTAATACGGATGCGTGTACTACAAAATCCCAATTAATGGCAAAGAAGGATATTAAATTCTTGCCTCTCTTTTAGGGGAGCTTAGCATTTTGGAAGTTGGCAGACTAGCCCAAAGATTAGGCTGTTCTGTTCTCTGATTAGGAAGTCTGTAGAAACACATTCTGTAGCAAAGTTATGCAGTGTGTAATACAACTTGTATGGGTTATTAGTGCCATTTAACTGGAGAGAAGCATGAATATCCAGGTTTGCAGTGGTATGCACATTTTAACAAGTTTGGAAATATCTGGCTCTTGCATCTGTTTGGGGTCTATGGTTAGAACTGATTCTTTTAAGGTCTGTGTACTGGTTTTGTAGATAATAATACTGAAGGAGACATGCTCGTACGGTGAGGCATGTTGACCTATAATGCAAATACATAATATGATACAGCCCCTGTTCCAGAGTGGTTCCTACCTGTATAATCTAGCCAGAAAAAGGCTGGAGAGGAAGGGAGAAACAGAGGCAATAAAGCTGAAGTATCTTTTATGTGACCACAGACTGTGGGCTTGCAAGGCCTTAGGATCGTAAACCGTCACTGCAAATGTCTTTAGAAAGAGTGAAAAATATGGGTATAACTATTCCTGTCTGTGTAACAATATGAGCTTCCCAGGGTAGGGATGATTTCCTTCTGTCTCAGTGTCCTAATTGGCATTGGGTATTTTGGGCATTGCAGTCATCTGGAAATGAGTGTGCAGCTTTGTATTTCTACCGTGACATTACAACAGCAGTCCAGTCAGAAGACATGAGGGACTTGATAAATGACGCCCCTTCCTTTTCCATTACTGTTACATCAACCCGACCGCAATCCATGGTCCTGTCCCATCTGTCCCCCCTATTTTCCTGCAGCATTCTGTGGAGCGCAACGGTTGTTGTTTTGGCTCCTACCTCCCCAGAGCCTGGGTGAAGCCCAGCAGAGGTAATAAAATTACTGTGAATTTTAGGTGGAAGGCAGGTACTGTAGTGGGTGCAACAGAGCAGGATCTCAAAATAGATGCTGTCATTGTCCTTCAGTGTTTTGGTGCCTCTTGTTTCTCTCTTCCCCACAGTTCTCTTCTTGCTTTGCTGCCATCTCCTTTCTAAATTTGTGTGCCCCATTTTCCTGTTCACATCTGTCTTTTTATTTTTTCCCCCTCCACTTTCCCCAATCTATCTTTCTTGTCTTCAGCTTCTATCTGCCATTCAACCTTCTGCACTTTGACATCTTCACAGCGCAGCCTTTTGGCGGGAGTGGATATCCAAAAATGCCTTGTAGGCAGAAGTGCCCAAGGACAGCACGCAGGTGAAGAAGTTAAGTCCTCTTATCAAAGGTGTTTGATTTTTGTTGCTCTTATTATTTATTTATTTGTTTGAGCAAGATATCCTTGGCTCCTACTTGGAAAGCTCATTTTGACAAATACCAATCTTACCCCTGACCTTTCCAAGTCTGGCACATCTTTTTTGTTGTTTTTTTTCCTCTCAGCCTGTTACCTCTTTATGAAAGCAAGCATGTCCGTTCATCTTCCTGTCATCTCTAGATCAGGCCTTTCCAAAGTGATTAATGAGCTTTGCTGACCACTTTCTCCAAACGGGACTCCTTTCCATCATGCTTCCATGTTGGTACCCCACACCGGCCGTGCTTCTGTATGCTGACCCAAGGAGCTACTTCTGCTCCCCCTGCTCTTTGTAGCTGTTTCAGGCAGCAGTGGCACGTTACTGACCTGAATCTTGACAGCTTCGCCGCTGCCTGCAAGTCTCCAAGCTGTGTGGATGCTTGCTGCCATAACAGCACGTTTATTTTGCTCTTTTTTTGATGGCTGCTTGGCACATTTGCAGCACTGGGTGCATAAAGGATCCCAGCAGAGGCTTTCCACTGGGAGGAGGTTTTGCAGAGTGCCCTCGTTAATCCTCACAGAGCAATAGCCAAGCAGATCGTGCCCCCATCCCATGCTAAAGTGTACAGGATTTGGGTTGTTCATCTGTAGTGTGGCTTGATGAGGAGTATTCCTATGGTATGTGTACAAAAACTGGGATGCTTCATTACTATCAGCTGTGATTTTTAGCTCTCTGAAGAGCCAGAGTATTTGCAAGTATTTTTCTCTTTCCTTATGCTACAAAGCAACTTACACTTTCTTATTTTACTTCAGATTGACTCTGAAGCCTAAATTTGCATTTAAAGCATGTCTGCAACTAACTCTTAAAACACATCCAGTCTTAGAAGACAAGTACTAAATCCATCTGGTGTTGATTACCATTGATTTTTATTTTTTTTTGCAAGCTTGCTGAAACTAGATTGATGCTTCTCTCATCTCCAAGAAATACGTACATCTGCCATTTATAGCAACTCTTACTTCAGGCTTTTGCAGAACGCAGTACTGGAAGCATTAGGATCCTTCTCAGAGCTATCTTTTTTCCTCTCCTCTGCTTATCACTAAAATTAAGTATGGAATTATTAGTGTATATAAGTACCTGACAGGGAGGAGTAAAGAAAATGGTGATGGGCTCTCCCCAGTGGTATCCCATGGCAGGACAAAAGCAATGAGCACAAATACAGGAAATTCCACTTAAGCATAAGAAAACACTTATTTACTCTGAGGATGGCCAAACGCTGGCACAGGTTGCCCAGAGAGCTTGTGGAGTCCTCATCCTTGGAGATATTCAAAACCCAACTGGGACATGATCCTGGGCAACCTGCTCTAGGTGGCCCTGCTTTCAGCATGAGTTGGACTAGGTAATCTCCAGAGGTACCTTCCAGCCTTAGCTGTTCTGTGATTCTGTAACTACAAGTCTCCAAACAGCAGGAGAGGCAAGGTACTTTTTCTGTGTTAGTTCTGCTGTCCAAAATTATTTCACATTTTGTACCTATCCTTAGGTATGAATGTGCACATGTGTAGATACGTATACACGTACCTGTTTCTGGCTGCTCTGTAAACATACCTGAAGGCTTGGACAAACTGGAGAATATCAGAGATGGAAAAGGGAGGAGGAGAAATTTTTTGTGTTTTTCTTAAATATACAAATGCAATTTCATACAGGCCACACTGGTTTTCTGGGCTTTATGCAGCCATTGAGATATTTTTCCCTCCCACAATAACATACTACATCTGTATAGTGAAAAAAGGCAGGATAAAATTGCTTTAAAGAAAGCTTTATTTTTCTTACATGATTTCTTTTGGGGACTACTTATACATAATTACAACTTTGTTGTGGTCCATGTTATGTTTAAGTGGGCAAAAATCACTCAGGAGGAGAGAAAGAGGAGACCAAAAGGCTCTGGTAAGAAGAGAGAGGTGCACCTTCAGCTAGACTCGCCTTTCTCAGAAACATAGCTCCAAATTAAGTAGTAAACATGGAAAAACTGGCCTGAGTTAAGAACTTTCTACAGGCACTTTGTATTTATGCAAATACTTTTTGGAGTCCTGCATACGCATAATTACAGCTCTGCTGGTATTCAGCCCTGTTTCTGCAGCCCACGGTAGCTGCGTAGGTCTGACAGCGTAGCTGAAAACTAGGAAGCTGGACAAGGCTGACTGCTGAGATTACATGTAGTCTCTTTGGAATATACAAATGAAGCACGAGGTCACCTCGGGGGCGGTGTTGGAGGCAGCTGTCCATGAGCATCCTTTGTAGTGTGAATTGGATAACTTTGTGGGGAAAAAAGGATACTGGCAAAGCTCTTCATCGTGTCCCTTCAAAGCCATGAATTGTGCCTTACAGCATTAGCACAGCTTCTCTTTTTTTCTTTTTAGCCCCCATTAATGTAAATTTTCTGCTTATTTAAACAATCACTGTCATTATTATTATGTTATTTAAGGTTGAAGATGTTGTCTCTGTTTACGTCTTGGCCAAGACAAATGGATATGCAGACCTGAGGTTTTATGTTTGAAATTGCAGAAACGGTTATCTTTGTTCCCATAAGTATTTTGATTTTGCTGCTTAAATACATGGCAATGCCATGTTCTATCTTCTGATGCTCTGTGTTCAGGTATGGTATATTTGAAGTGATGTGGGATTTACTTTTTCCTGCTTGTTCATAGGTCTTAGCATAACATCTTAGAAATACTACTTAGAATTTCTGAGACAGTGAAGCACTTGCAAAAATAACAACAACAATAAAAACAATCTGGTTTGAAGATGAAAGAAACTGATCTGTATTTATGAGAGCTTGCTCAGTTCCATGCTTAACACATCAGCTTCAATTACAGGGAAATTTTGAACTTTGGATTTTCAAAAATTAATCAGATAAATTCTTTAATCTTTAGGAATTGTACCTTTTTTTCCCCACTCTTTGTTGCACTTTTATAGTGCACTTTTATAAGCAGTTAGGCCTTCTATACTTGAATAGATTGCCTTCCGTGGTCCATGCAATTGTTTTTTGACAATCCTTTAGAGGTAACCTGTAGCAGTGGAGAAATTGTCTTGTTGGATATCACAAACATGCGTGAAGAAGGATTGAGTTTGTACTGACAGTTTGAGTGTCTCTTCCCTGCTCTTCTTTCCTTTCCTGCGTGTGTGTGTTTAAACTGTCCCTTCCTCTGTCCTCCAGCCCCTTCCCAAGTCTTTAACATGTGCTGTGAATTTAAATTTCAAGGACTGTTTGACCATCTGAAGCAAGAAGAAAAAGTCCTGTTCCATATTTTTAAAGTGTAAAACTTGGTTTCTATTTCCTTTTCATTATATATCTGGAAATCTTGCAAATATTTAATATAAAATTCTTTAAAAAAAAAAAAAAAAAGTGGGACTTGCCTGTAAGTGAAACTGCCCTGCAAATCAGAGACGAGCTCTGCACTGCCAGCGGTGAGCACTAGGTTGTCACCGATGTGACCGCCACTTTCTTGCGAGGTCCTGCCCTTTCAGACTCCACAGGGAAGAGGTGATGGTATTGGCAGGAGTTCCTGTTTGGCTACTTGGGATATTTACATGATGTTCCATGAGGAAGGGTTCACTGTTTTTAGGGACTTGATGTCGGATCTTTCAACATGATTTTAGCAGTATGCTGCCTCTGGAAGCAGCTTGCACCAGAGTGCGAGTTTCTTGCTTTTCATCACAGCCAGGAAGAAGTTTTCACTAGGTGTGACGGTATTGGATGAGCTCCTTTTGTAGGATGTTTTGTTCCTGAAACCCGCCAGCTGGAGAATCCCATAACACCAAGCCCAGTGGTGTTGGAATAACAACTGCAAGTTGCACAAAGGCAGATCTGCACCAGGTGCTTTTGTGCAGGACACTTGGACAGAGGTGTGATGACTTGTGATAATTACAATAGCTCAAGATCATTACAGTGTTTGGCTTCTTTCAGCCAGAAGTACCAACCAAAGCACGACCCTGAACCTTGTGCTGCTCCAGCACCGCTCTTGCTCTGCTACAGGAAAATTTGGAAGCTCTGTGTGTTTTTATAAAGAGGACAGGAACCCAGCTACAATGATGCTTATGGGACCCTTTTTGCATTTTGTTTTCAAAATTGAGTTATCGCGTTAGAAAATATATTGCTAATACAGAGAAAGAGACCAATGAGGTTAATTTTTACTACTAGTTCGTTTCAACTTTTTTGCACTTGTGGGAGAAGTCAGATGACCCAGTTATGAATGCAGAACTGATACAGCCTCAAAAAAATAATTGATTTTCCATCTCAAAGAGTAAAACCGTACTAGGTGTAATTCTGTTTCAGTCCCTATTGTATCTAGTGAGATTTTAGCATAGTTTTGGAATCCAGGGAGATTTAAGATAGGGCAAGAGCAAATGGCCTCAAGTTGTGCTAGGGGAAGTTTATATGGGATAGGAGGAAAAACTTCTTCACTGAAAGATTTGTCAGTCATTGGAACAGGCTGCCCAGGGAAGTGGTTGAGTCACCATCCCTAAAGGTCTTTAAAAGATGTGTAAATGTAGTGCTTGGGGACATGGTTTAGTGGTGACTTAGCAGTGTTAGATTAATGGTTGGACTTGATGATCTTAAGGGTGTTTTCCAACCTAAACAATTCTGTGATTCCTTAACATCCCTGTTTCGCTTGAGCTGTTACCTGATTTGATTTCTACTACTTTAACTGTACTCTCCCTTGAAAGTAAGTCCTTAAATAGTCTGCATAAGTTTTGAATGCTTGAGTTGCCTGTGACATGGTTAGATTACAACCTTCGTTTCTCTATAGATGTGATTTTTGTCTGTCTAATTTTTAAGTACATAAAGACAGGGTTAATATTGGTCTCAGTTCTAAGTTGTCTTCTGCTCAGCTGGAATCTTGAATTTGCTTTCAGGGACTTTTAAACCTTTGAAGTGTCCCAATATTTCTTATCAATAAAGGTCACTTTCATGTACAGGTAGTGCAATTGCCATTAAGTTAGCCTACTGAGAGCCTTATGTAAAGGAACCTTTATGATGATCTTTCCAGACAAAGTAGCACTTATACCAGTTTCATAATTTCTCCTTAATGTGAAAATTCTGCAATCTACTTGAATCAGACGATATCTTTCTCTTTCTGCTTTAAACCTCTTGATCTTTTAAAATAATAATGAAAAATGGAGACGTAAAAACAGCAGTCATCAAATACGATATCAGTGGAATAAAAGCTGACAGTCTTTCCTACCCCTGATTTATTTCTCCCAAGGTCCTCACAACAAGGCGAAGCCCGTATCTTGAAGATTTTCCCGGTGTAGCTTGTCTAAGATGCAGCCTTTCCTATTTGCCTGCGCTGTGAGATCGTCCATCCGTGTGTCTCATATTACTGCTGAAGTACTGTGCTGTCACTTTTCTAGCCTGGATGAAAGGAGCCTTGTCCCACTTATATCAGTTCTGAATATTGCTTGAAAGAGCATTTCCCAAGCCTGTACCTTTGATCATATCATCCCTCTTTGTATCTTTTTGTTGGTTCGTTCTCTGTTGTACCAGTACCGACACTCTTGGCAAGATCTCCTAGCATTATCTGTCGTCTCTCATTTATTATCAAAATGTTGGTTTCCTGTCTCCATAATGCCATTCTAAATCACCTTGTCGTTATGCTTTCAAACAGTTATCTTTTTGCTTTGTTTTACATCCTTGTCACCTGGAAAAAGCTTAATACTGTTAAATCAGTTCAGCGTGCTCCACTGTGTTATGGTGGTCTGTTAATTTACCTTGTATCACTAGGCAATCTTGCAAAATGAATATGAGTAACTTTTCAACTGAGACCTAGAAAAAGGTCTTTTCAGAAGGATCTGAATTTGTACTTGTAACAGTGCATCTGGAGAATTGTATCTGCTGGGAAGACTTTTCTGTGCAGATGGTAAGCAAAAGCTTGTAACACAACAGAAACTTGCTGAGGTGTCTTTGCTGATTAGAGCGAACAAGTCTAATCCAGTGGCATTTCTAGATGAGTGGATTTGCATGCAGTGAGAATTATCATCAGTTAGAAAAGCAAATTGTCCTGGGAAGGAAGATAGAGAATAATGTTAATACAAGATAAAGAACAGCTGAAAGAGTAATGAGATGAAGTACAATTTGTTATGGTGTTATTTGGTATTGAAGGTCCCAGACAAACTCGGAATATATTTTCTGGAGCTTCACAAAATAATTTGTGCAGGTATGGTGGCTGTGAGAGCAAAGGTAGCTGTGTCATTTTGGAAGACTTGAAGCATTGTGTTGCGCCCTTGCAGAAGGGAAGCAGCCTTCCTTCAGGAGCCAGGAATTGCAATAATTATTGCAGTTCTCTTCACTGACTGAGAGCTTTTCTTCATGTACAAAGCAGGAGTGACATGGGTCCAACCCACATTGTGGTTCCAAGTGTTAATTAAGTAACCCTGTTTAATACCACTCTGGAAAGCCAAGGGGGTTCTGTTGTTGTCCTTTCAGGTTTGGTGGTGGGATTTTTTAATAGATGCCTGAAAGTCTTAAGTTCAGTTTTGTTTGCCAGATTATTCAGAACTGTGCTACATTCACTAGCTCCCAGTTGAAGGCAGCTGGCAATGCTACTGTGTGATCATTTCATTAAAAAAATAACACAAGAAAATCACCAAAAAAACAAATAACATGAAATGTATTTTTTTGAGGGCTTTATAGATATTTCCAGTGCTCACATGAAAATGCTTGGGAGTGCATGGCTTTTAAAATCATTGGGACGGTGCTAACTCAAACTTTTGTACGTTAACTGCTATTAGATATTTAGAAGAGATCTGCAAACAGTACCTTTCTTAAGTAGGTTTTTAAAGAATTTGTATTACTTCTTTCCAGTGTACGAAGAATTCTGATGATAAAGAATGTAATGTAATGAATGGGGATGCCGAGTGAGGTGTTTGTGAAACACCGTCACAGAGGTCTACTTGGTACCACAGCACTGTCATAAATAAAAATCACTGGTGGTAACTTGGAACACAAAACTTGTTTTGAAAAAGTACTAATTTAAGGAAGGAAGGAGAAGACAATTAAGAAATTTCTTCTCTTAAGGTTTGAAGGAAGCACAGGAATCAAGAGGCACCTTGAAATTCAAATGTAACTCTTCTAATGAACAGAAACATGTACCAAAATGGTGGGTATGTTTCTTCTGGGCTTACAGTGGGGGCAGCATTTTTTTTTTTAAAGTTATTTTTTTGTAAAGGTAGCGTGTGAGAGAAGTGCATGATTACTGGAAGGGTCACAGAAAATGCGCAAAACCACCAGTGCCAAGCAGGTTCCCAGCTCTGGCTGTTTGCCTGTGCTGCAGTGTCAGTGCAAGCAGGAAGCTGGGGCAAGGAGTCGTCCCTTGGCTGCCCCTGCAGCCCCCGGGGCTGGGATCCCCTTGGCTGGGCTAAGCTGAGCCTAGTGCCCTGTGCCACTGGTGGAGAGAAATGGGCAGGTGTGGGTATGGCTTCTCCAACCAGCTTGGATGGTAGAGCTGGTCCTTCTCTGCTGACTGTGGAAGGGATGGGATAGATGGCTCAGACGTGGCTGCAGTTTCTTGGTCATGTTGCCGCTCTTAGAAAGCGGCTTCTGAACCAAACTACTGCAGTGGTTAGAAACTGGTTAATTTCCAGCATAAGTTTTTACTTTTCCTTAGCATAATATTCTATACTGATAACTTGTTGCATTGCAGTACAGTGTGGGTTGTCCCCCTCCTCTGTCACCCCTCCGTATGTATTTTCCTGTGGAATGAAGCATCTGTAAAACAGATATTTTATTTTTTTTTCAGGTATAGCTTCCTTGTATAATCTCTTCAAGTTTATATAAATTATGTGGTCCTAGTGGCAGTTTATAGTAGAGCGGTGCTAGAATCTTTGTTCCCCATCAAAATCTGTGTGTACACATATATATATCTCAGGCTTGAAAATCTGAAAACACTCGGCACGACAGTGGTGTGTGATCACGGAGGCCGAAGGGTTGTGCAATTTGGCCGTGGCTTCCCACTGAAACTGGTAACAGACAGGGGAGTCGCCAGCAGTGGTCACTGCCTGTGCCTTGCATGGCTTGGGAAGAAACCCAGCCTTTCCCACAGGAGGGCTGGTTCAGGGGCAGCTTTTCAATCTCGATTGCTTTTTAAAGCAGTTGTGATTTGTAGGTGTGCAGTAACCGAGGGAAGTGTGTAGCCGGCCTCTTTGCAATTAAAATTAATCTCGTTACCAGCATGCGGGCACTTTGCTGTGCCTCTCTGCGGTTCTGGGAGTTTTGGGATGGATAAGCGGGGGCTGGAAGCAGGCTGGTGTTGAGGCTGGGGGCATCCCAGGGCTGAGATGTCTAACAGTGCTGTGGTGCTCCTCGTGTCACCACTGACATGTTTGTAGGTGTATGTGCCAGTTCATTGACTGAAATCTCTCAGGGTTTTGTAGCAGTTGCTAAGCAACTGCAAAACACTTCAAAATGGTATTTTTACTCCTTACCCCCGGACTGTCCTTGCAGTAGGGAGAGGAGAGGGTGAGTGAGGAGCACAGTGGGGCGGCATGGTGGCTGCCCAGCAGCCGCCGTCCTCCCTTCCCATGTGTCACTGCCAAGGTGATGGAGAAGTGCCCGGACTTGCACTGCGTTCCTCTCACAGATTTGCAACTCTTTTACACTGTCACAGCAATTTCTTTTTTGTCATGCACATAAATATTACCCTTGACAAGAGAAGACGCTGTATTTTAAACATTCCACTGACAAGGAATGAATTTCTCCAGCAAAACTTTAGTATTTTAAGGCAGGCAATCAGACTTGCAGGAAAGGGACATAAAATAAGAGCTCTGCTGCTGCTGACCCACTTGGTGCCCTTCACCCTCAGAGGACAAGTGCACTCTCAGCGTGGGCATCAGTGAAAATAACTTTAATTTTTGCACCACCCCAGCAATTCATCTAGTATAAAACCAGCCAGGTGTGTGAACCATCTTAGCGGTTGGCATGCCAGCTAATAAGGTATAAATTCTGCTGTTGGTATTTCAAGTTATTATTTCCCATAAATTACGACTTACATGTAAGGATTATGTTCAAATCAGTGCAGCTTGAAATGGCTGGTACTTTTGTGTATTTCTATCATTGAAATATGACGTCCTTTTTGGCAGTAATTTAGTTCTGGTGTTTGATTTATTTTCAAGCACCTTAGTTTTACAACTCGTGTATTGTTTGGCAAAAAGGCAGTTGCATGGGGTTTGATGATCCAGAGCCACTACTTTGCAGGAACAACTGTTGGTTCTCATCCTTATTGGTTTTCCTTTCCAATTAAGATGCAGCTGTTGGGACTTTTGGAGTGTTGCAGGAATTACTTTACATAGTGATGTAAATACGATAATCCTAAAGGAAGGATCTGTCCTCAACACAAGTGGGAAAGGACCTGGTTGTGAGGCTGCAAAGTTTAGTGAGAAGTAACCTAGGCTGTTATTTTTTGTGACAATCTACATAAAATGATCTGGTGTTTCTTTTCTCATGTAAATGGCAGAGAATTACTGATTCAGAGAAGATTATCCTAAAGGATTTTTCACACTGCATGTTTTGTAACATAATAGGGTAACAAGCATTTGCCCTTGAACAGTTTTCATGCGACATGTTGAGCACTTGCAGGTACAGGGCTTTTTTACTATTTAGTGAACAGGTAAGTTTGTGGGGGATTAATTTTTTTCTTTTTTCTCAGGTACATGTTCAGTGCTCTATGTGAAAATCTCTAAGCCACTTTTTTTTTTTGTAGTTATAGCCTATAAATGGTAACCAGCAGGAGAGAAAGCCACACAGCGCACAAATCATTGTAGTGTATTGCAGAGTGTACAACTATGCTAAACCAGCCATTTAAAGTTAGGAAGTCAAGCAGTCTGAAGATGGTCAATGCTGGATTTGAGCTTTATGTGTAATTTTACTTTAGCAGCCCATTCATGCATACATGTTTTTTTGAAAAAAATATCATGTACTCTTCCCTCAACCCACCCTGCCCCCCCCATACAGCAGAAAGTCACTCATACCTAAATAAATGCATCCACATGGAAAATCACACAAGTTAAACTGTAGTGCCATACATACACGCATATATATACACGTATAATATATATAGTATATTTTGACTGATGTATTTGCCAGGTGAAAGATCCTTTGAACAAGAGAGCAGCTTCTCCTTTACATCTTCCAGATGTGATTTTTGGAAAGCCTTGGGTGAAGGAGGACAGAGATCCCGGCTTCCTGGCTCACTTACTGCTGCTTCGTGTGGCCAAGGAAGGTGAGGAGCAATCCTGTCCTTTTGTAAGTCTCTTTGGAGGGGTTTATATAGTATCTTTGGACACTATTTTCTCCTTTCCCTCCAGCTTTCTGAAAGAGATATTAATTATAGCCAGTTGTTTCACCAAATTAATTGAACATGCTTTGGCATTATGTCCCGACTATAAATGATAGCATCATCTAAAAGAGTAAAAACTAACCAGCCAATACAGAAGTTGACTACTTGACATATTGTCCCACTAATAAAAGCAAGTAAAAATTCCTATTAATTTTCATAATAACCCCCCCTCTAATTTCACAAATTATTGAGCTCTGTGATCAACTTAAAAAGTTAGTGCTATTGGGAAGCGATATTATAAGCTGATACATCTAGCTCTAACCCCCCAAAAATATTTATATACAATGAGATGCTATCTTTTAATAGAAAGTATCCAAATATGAGTCTTCTAGATTTTAATTCAAGTACTTGACACTGTTTGAATAAAGACTATTGCACAAAAACTCACTGGAGTGGACAGGGCTCCCTGTTCTCATGGGATCCTATGGTAGTCCTTGTTTGAAGGTGCGGCTGGTTGGTCAGGGTTGGCTGTACTGCAAGCATTTATCTTTATGGTGGTGATTGATTTTTTTTGGGGTTTTTTTTTTTTTTAATGTAAAGAAACTCATATTTTTATCTAATTTGTGTGAATGTAGGACAGATACTGTGTCTGTGTGGATGTGATGACCATGAAGATGATGTCTCCTGAACACTGAACTTTGCATGATAATGTTTTTAACCTGAATATTCTCAGTTTGAAGATTGTCTGATCAAGGATGGCAGGTTGACTTTTAGGGCATCTAGTGCCATTTAACGTGCCCCAGGGTATCTGAGACAGCATGGTGGGCAGTATTCTGGTGTGTAAGAAGCTCTAAGAATGAGATGTCACTGTGTTTTAAATAGTATTGGGACAAGGCAAGAGTGTCTTCTGCTCATGTGCAGTCTGCAAATGTAAAACCGGAGATGGAGTGTTAAAATTTCCTGTGTCTGGGAATGGGAACTGGACACCCTTAGCAAGTCCTAAGATTGCTTTGTTTTGTTGCCGGTGGTGGTGATTCTTTTTCTGTTTCTATGGGATCTATTCTTGCATGAAAAACAAAATGAATTCTATGTGTATTTTAATAATAACTTAAAAAAAAAAAGTAGGAATAGTTTAAAAAAAACCTCAACCAACTGAAAAAAAACCCCACCCCAACAAGACCCCAAACACCCAAAACTGAAAAAGCAAGAATTTTTATAACTTGCTTGGTCACTAACTTGATTATAGTGGATGTACAAAAAGTAGTCCATTTTGGTAGTGCATTATGTTACCATGGTAACATTGACTTCCTAATTTAGAAACCCTTCAGGCTAGTTTTGAGAACACTAACATTGCACTAGTATACCAAAACATGAAAAGACTTATTGTCAAAGTAACTGTTGAATGTTTAGGATGAGCCCTGTAGATACATGTGGACTTTTCCCCCCCAATTTCTATGAGGATTTGGATTGTTTATAATATAAAAAAGAGCCTGTGACCAGGAAAAAAAATTAATACTCCTTTATCTTAATGGTTGCGCTGTTTTTCTTCTGAATTTGTTTTATTTCCTTCTTGGAATTGGACCTTTGAGATGCCATTGGAAAGCTATGCTAGATGCAACTGGTTATCCCCTTGGCTGCAGGGGACTGTTTTTAGGGATATGTGCTTTCTGCTGCCAATGTGAGCTGTATATCACACTCCAAGTCCTGGTTATTAACAGGTTCTGTATCTTCTTATGTGTGTGTGATCACAGTTTTTTGGTGTGGCTTTTTTTTTTTTCCCCAATGGTATTGATTTATATCAGCTGCACTTATATTGGGGAGTTTTACTACCATTTTTTCTGCATATTTGGGAAAAAAAAAGCTAGTCATTCAAATGTCCTATTCAAGTGCTACATAACCAGCATTATTCTTAGTTAATAAAGCAAAAAAAGGAAAAAAAGCCAGCAGTAGGGAGGATGACATGCTAATATTCACTGGGAATACAAATGCCCGTTTCCAAGATATTTCTGTTTCTTATTACATCTGTCATTTCCATTATCTTATTGTTAAAAAAAGAAGAAACAAACAAACAAAACCCCAACACCCTCCTCCTCCTCCTCCCCCCAGAGCCAACAATATTTGGCTACAAACCGGACCAAAAAAAGGCAAAATTAGTTGTTATACTCCCTGTTGTGGATAACTTCCTATACAGTGAGGTGTTTTGTTGGCTCAACTTGAACCTGTTCTCATAACACCCTCTAAGGCTGCTGCGAGCCCTTATTTCTTGCTGAGGTTGGAGAGATCTGTAGTTGTGTGGGACTAGCACGACGTGTGGTAACTTGGGACCTGTTTTAACTAGATGTGATCACGGAGGATTTTTGACAATGTTCCATGCTTTTCTATTGCATATCAATATATGTGCACACAACTGGATTTGTCACTTCTTCACCTAATTCAGTTATGTTATAGCCAATCTTAGCATGGGAAATAAGCAGTATTTATTAGATCTCAGTTGGCTTGATTCTATAGTCTTACTAAAGAAGATTTTTGCCAGAAAAGAAGTGACAAGAAGATTGGAGTATCAAGAAATACAGTTAAAACAGAGTTGACTGAACAGTAACCTCCTTCACAGAAGTGTATTTAACCAAATCTGCTTTGTAGTGACTTGGTATGCTTCTTGTTGCATGATAATTTCTTAAATCTTTTTAGGGGGCAGGGGTAGGTTTTAATCATACTCTTTAAGTGGAACCTTATTGACAGATCTGGAAGTGAATAGCTGGGATTAGATTGCAACACCAGCCTGGCCAAAATCCAGGCTAGTCTAGATTCTGAGCTTTTATTTAAAATTATATATAAAAGAAAAAGGCATTTATATATATATATATAAAAGAAAAAGGCATTTCTAGCTCTTGTGGTCATGAGGACTACTGTTAAACCTGTCAGCAGAATGCAGCTGAAGCAGTTGTGTCCTCACGTATCTCTGTACAGATACATTCCATCTACTGTACCAGCCTTAAGAGTGTTGACTCTGAAGCAGAACAACTGCAGCCTGTGTCTGAAGGCTGCTCTGTCGTCTGGTCTGAGTATGCAGCGAGTGTGCCTGTGTCCAGTGTGCCTCTGCAGGTCAAGGGGAACAAAAACACCCCAAACCAACACGATGCTGTTCATGCTGGGATTTCACGCTCTCCCATAACCATTAATGCTGTGCAGGTATGCATTTATAAGGAGTAGCCAGCACTCTGAGCAGGGCGTGTTGGATGCAGATACTTACATTAAATAAAACAGTCAATGTTAAGATTTTTAAACAAAAAAATGAACAAACCTACAGGAAAGCATTTATGTTTTGCACATTTAAATGCACCCAGAGTTGAGCTGGGTTGTCAATTATGCTTCTCTTTCTTGTCCTCCTCTCTCCTTTTGGTGGGAGGACATTATTTTTATCCTGGATCAGTTCTCTGTGATGATTTTGCTGCGCCCCTGTAACCCAGGGGATGTTTTGGAGGAGAGAGAAAGGTCTCACTGCCATGCAGGAGGCGGGCAGGGCCACGTTCCCGCTGGAGTACGGATCCCTGCAGCCTTACTCGAGTGCACAGTGTGCCTGCAGCAACCCATCCTCCTCACCGTGCATTGCCTCTCAGCAGCCTGACCCTGCCCAGCCACTTGCTGTCCCCTGCCATGGGCATGTGCTGCTGGGCCAAAATGGCCTAATTTTAGGTCAGAGAGGTAACAATCAGTTCTGGGATGATACCTAAGCAAGCCGGTCTCAGGCTGGGGTGGGCTCCAGACCAGATTTTGGAGGTTGAGGTGCGCACTCATGGGGCACTCTGGTGCTGGAGGTGGTGCAGAGGGGAGCACTGGTGGGGACAGAGCAGGGAGGAGCCCAGCCTCATCTCCCCTTTGCAGTGGGAAGGCAGGGTGGAGGATCAGTATGAGTGAAACACAGGCATGTTTGGCTGAGTTTGTGCTGGGTGATGAGTGAGCTGTGGTGTTTTCCAGCTTGGCCTTGCCTCCCCCTTCCCTGCAGTGTGCCGTCCCAGCTCTGTTTCAGCTGCCCACTACTCCCTTCCCCCCGCATTTACAGTTTGAATTACTACCTGGCAAAAACAATCTCTTATTTTACATGCTTTCCTCCTTATAATGCAGTAACAGCAGCAATGTCATTTTGGCATTATCTGGAGATAAAAAAATAGTAATTACTGTCTATCTGGTTTTACCTACTTAAATCACCATTGTCAGAATACATTTTAGTTAAAGTACTTGTGTCCTACCTAAGCACCTTGTTTAGCTTTCCCAGTTCCACCTCCCTTTGCTTCTAATTGCATTTTTGGAGGTCTGAGAGCCTTTTCTCATCTGTGGTTGCTAGAGGACCAGTATCTCAAGGTTTTCTGAGCTTGAAATAGCATTAGGGTGATGCTGGGAGCAGGTACCCTAGTCTAATTGATTTCAGAGGGGCTTTTGGGTTTGGTTTTTTTTTTGGTGTGAGGTTTTTGTGGGGTTTTTTTTGTTTGTGTTTTGTTTTGTTGTTTTGTTTTTTTTCTTTAAGTGTATTTGCCTGCCAGTTGAGGAGACTAACGCATGAAGAAAAAGCCAAGGCCTACCGCCGACAGAAGCAACCACCCGCTGCTGTGCTGCAGTGCAGAACGTGACAGCAGGGGCTGTTCTGTTTCTTTCCACACCCCAAATCTAAATGCCCTCTCACTGCCTCCTGCAGACCTCCCGCCACAGGCTCTTTGTGGGCCAGTTTGTGAACTGCTGGTACAGGCAGCTCGGTCCTGTCCTCTCCCCATCCCTTCATCTAGAAGGAAGATTTGTGTCTGTCACCAGTGGGGTGTTGGGGCTGTCCCTTCCCATAAAGGTGGGGTGCTCTTACCCACGGCCCATGTTGGGGACTTAAGCTTTGGTTTTATGTGCTAGTGCAGTACAGGCTGGTTGGATTTATGGAAGAGTGACCCAGGCTCCTTTTCCAAGCAGTTATTTGGATAATTTTTGTTGTATGATTTTCTGCAAAGATAGCATGCATCTTCCTTACTCCAGGGTGTATTTGTGTCTGCTTTATCCTAGCTTCCCTGAACACGGAAGAGGAAGTTACTGTGATACTTCATCCACCCAGCGATGTTCCTGATCGGGAGAGAGACAGCTTGTAGGGCTTCCTGTTCACAGTTTTTGTTCCCAGTGTCCCAAGCTTTTATTCACCTATACATTAATATTTGCCATGCCTGATGAGGTGGGATTTGTTGTGTCAGTGACACAAGTTGCATGTTTTCTCACAGTCTAGCGAAGGAATAGGCGGAGAACAGAGCTGTTGTAAGGGCTGGAATTCACATACCATATGGTGTCTACATCACCTTTGTCTTGCGTCATTGTTTACTGCAGAAAAATTATTGGAAAGTGTCGCATACCCAAACTTAAGTCTTCAGTGCAAATTGTTTTTTTTTTCTTCCCCAGGTTCCTGCATGTTGCATGCAGAGGCCCTGTTGTTCTTAGGCTGGCAAATAGAAAAATAACTCAGGTGCTAAATATAACCACCTGAAACTCTATAAAGAATTATTTTCCACTATTTCTTACATTTTAAACAGCAATGTTGTTTAGTATTCGCAGTAGGTTGGTATTGCTTGAAGTATCTATTTTTCTCAAATATGGCAATATAATCTCTGATCCATGTGTCTCTTACTGATGTTTTCTCTTGTTGTTTCTCCTCAGATTGCTGCTTCCCATTGCTTTATAAAAAAAAAAAGTCAGTCTAAGCTTATATAACTTTAATTCTGGGTTGTTGAGGCTTTTTTCTTCATAATAGGTTGTATTTCATTTGTGCCAGTATTTTAGGACTTTAAATCAAAACTGCTTCAGCAAAATTAATCTAATGGATAGTGTGATAAAACAGGATTTAATTGTTGTATCTTTCTTCAAAAGCTTTCTGCAGCGTTGCCTCTCCAAAAGACTTTAGTTTTGTCTTTTCTAAATTAAACTGATGATATGGAAGGAATTCAGATGCTGTACAAACCACATTCAAATTAGGAAAGGCTGAAGATACAAGTCTGGACAAATATTTAAATCATAGAATCATAGAATCTCCCGAGTTGAAAGGGACCTGTAAGGATCATCGAGTCCAACTCCTGGCTCCACACAGGACCAGCACAATCAGAGCAAATGACTGAGAGCATTGTCCAGACGCTTCTTGAACTCAGCCAAGCTCAGTGCGGTGACCACTTCCCTGAGGACCCTGTTCCAGGCCCCAACCACCCTCTCAGTGAAGAAACTTTTCCTGATATCTAACCTAAACCTCTCCTGTTGAAGCTTCATGCCATTCACACGGATTCTGTTGCTGATCACTAGAGGGAGGAGATCAGCACCTGCCCCTTCGCTCCCCCTTGTGAGGAAGCTGTAGGCTGCCATGAGGTCTCCCCTCAGTCTCCTCTTCTCCAGACTGAACAAACCAAGGGACTTCAACCTCTCCTCATACGTCTTCCCCTCTAGACC